>PVHP010039002.1:0-16565 GCA_004024765.1 Zapus hudsonius | reverse complement strand
GCTCAGGGGGTCACGTGCTCTCAGGATCAGGAGGGGGTCGGAAGGACAGTCTCTCGGAAGGACAGTCTCTCGGGCCAGGTGTTGTTTCTTGTTTACGAGAGGAAGTCTTTATCTTTGATCTTTGTTGATACTGAGTCTGGTTTGGGAAGAGGATCAGGATGCAGCCTGAATTCCGACCTTACAGAAGGCAGTAGGGGAAATGTGCTTAGGGGCATTGGGATATTACATGGTCTGTAGAGACTACTTGAGTTTGTAGCTTTCTTATATGCATTTCACTGATAATAAAATAATAGTATAATCACAGTTATTTTTCCTAAGTCAACTATATTATATTCCATCGTGAAATAAGTGAGTAAAGATTTAACACACATTTTTCTAAGTAATAAAGGGCATGTATTTATGAAGACTGAGCTATTTGAGGTAATCATAAATTTATTTTCTCTATTCCTATATAATACCCAGGGGAACCTGAAAGCTTGGCACATGGATACTATCCACTGAGGTGCCAGTTCTTCAGTGATGGCTGTTGGAAAGCCTCAGTAAGGCATTGAATGTACAGAAGGGAGTCAGGGAACTGCTTATGCTTAAGGAAGACAACGTAGAACCTTTTCTTATCTGTAAAGGCTATTGTTTTTCAACATTACAAGAGAGAAAATTAGTAAAAACTGGTGAGGAAATTACTTAAAGTAAGATGAATATGGAGCTATCAAAGTAGTTTAGGCATAGAAATCATGAAAACTTTTGTTTGGAAAGTCAATTGTGAAAAAAGAGAGAAGAAAATATCTATAATAAAACCTGTTTGAAATATATAGTTGTGAAATCAAAATGTTTTTTCCAGGGAAGTACCAAAAACTATTCTGCTTTAAGAATATGACTTAAGCCGGGCGTGGTGTCGCACGCCTTTAATCCCAGCACTCGGGAGGCAGAGGTAGGAGGATCACCATGAGTTCAAAGCCACCCTGAGACTATATAGTGAATTCCAGGTCAGCCTGGGCTGGAGTGAGACCCTACCTTGAAAAAGCAAAAAAAAAAAAAAAAAAAAAGAATATGACTTAAATTTACTCAGTAAATAAACATCCATCATATATCTTTCCTTTGTTTTTCTCTTTCCATAGAAAACAACTTTTTATTTCATGGGCTCCACAAATCAAGTTGATGACTAGGGTGATAGCTCAGTCAGCTTACCTTGCCAACATGAGGACCTGAGTTCAATTCCCAGCACTCACTTAAAAACCAGGCATAGTGGCTCATGTTTGTAATCTCAGTGCTGTGGAGACACAGAGTTAGGTGGATCCTCTTTGGCCAGCCTGTCTAACTAATTAGGCAAGTTCTAGGCCAATGAAATACCCTGTCTCCAAAAGACGTGGCTGGCACCTGAATAAAAACAACTGAAGATGCCTTCTAGCATATATACCCACATGCATATGATGCATACTCACCTACATATCCATGTGCCTCACAAATGAACATGCACGAACACACACGAGTGTGCATGTGTGTACTCCCCCCCCCACAAAAACCAAATCAAATTTTATGAAGAAGTCTGGATGGAAACTTAGCTGCTTTCAACTAGACAACTGAAATCAATATATATATATATATATATATATATATATATATATATATATATTGGTTTTTCCAGGTAGGGTCTCGCTCTAGTCCAGGCTGACCTGGAATTCACTCTGTAGTCTCAGGGTGGCCTTGAACTCACAGCGATCCTCCCACCTCTGCCTCTCGATTGCTGGGATTAAAGGGTGCGCCACCACGCCCGGCTTGAAATCAATATGTTTAATGAATTGTTATCTGTGTTTGAACTGTTCAGATACAATAAGACTGCCTTACTTCCTCTCTTTTTGAGAAGCAAGGCATCGTGTAACTTGCATGTGTTTATATGTAAGCTTGCAGCATTTTTTGAAACTTTAAAAACTTCAAAAAATATTTTACCCCTTTTATATAGATTTATACACTGACTTCTGGGAGAGTAAGAACAACTGAATCTCAGTTAGTATGCAGAATTTGGACTTGTAATATATGATACTTGGTTTCAAGATATATGTGACCATGAAAAACTTAAGGAATTTTTTGCATCTGTTATTTTGAAATTATGTTTATATGCACTACATTTCTAATGATGTTTTATGGTAATGCCTTCAGACCAACAAAAGTTTTATAATTATAAGCTTATAATTATGGCTTATTAGAACCACTTTTGCCTTCTTTTTTTAAAGGAGAAGTAACACAAAAGCGAGTTTAAAATTTTATTTATTGAGAACTTTAGTACATGTACATACTGTAATTTGGTCCTGTTCCTATCAGGTTAACTTCTTCTGTACATTCCACTAAGGACCCTCCTCTTTCAAGGTGGTCCTTCCTCTGTTTTGTTGCTTCATTCCATGTGTCCTTCTCTGTCCTCTATGTTAAAAATGTTTGTGGGCTCAGAATAGTGCAGGTTTTGTGGGCATACTGGTGACCGTAGGGTCTTGGATGCACCAGTTGGCTCATGTTGGGAGGACAGTGCCCCATAGCGTGCCTTCCCACCCTTATAATCTTTCTGCCTTCCCTTCTGCAATGCTTCCTGACTCTTTGAGAGAGTGTTAGAAATCTCCTGTAGTGTTGAACTCTCTACAGCATCTTGTTTTCTGCTTACACAAAGGTGATTTCTGTGAGCCACGGTCTTGTATTTCCACGAGGTTTCATAATAGTGGTCACGATAGTGCAGTCATTTCAAAACCAAATCTATGATTCTAGAACACCAGTAATTTTCAAAGGTATGGTTCCTTATTATTATTATTTGCATGTAGAGTATGTGTGGTGTATGCAGATGTGTGTGCAGATGTATGAACATCCTGTATGTAAGTGAGCAGAGGCCAGAGCAGATTTTCAGGTGCCTTTTCTATTGTACCCTCTTGAGATAGGGTTTTCCCTTCAACCTGGAGCTCCTGTGCTCAGTCAGCGAGTCCAGCTATTCTCTGGTCTCCCTGTTGACTAGGATTACAGACATATGTCACTATGCCCAGTTGTTGACTTGGGTTCTGGAAAGTTGAGCTCTGGTGATCTCAGGCCCTCCCAGACCCTCATGTTTAATTAGCAAGTGCTCTTTTATGTTGAGCCATCTCCCCAACCCATGTTTTTTTTTTTAATTTTTGTTAACTTTTTCTTCATATATTATAATTAACAATTTAACAAAATCATGTTGTAGTATAAAAGCAAGTTAGAATTCTGTACAACTTGTTAAATGCCAGATAAAGTATTTTAATTTTTGCTAATTTTGTTTTATTCTGCTTAATCAAGGGCTACAGCTATTTTAGGGTTTATGAGTAAAATTTCAATTTAGAAACTGCTTTGGATTTACAAAAAAGAAACAGCTACAGAATCAAACATTGAAATAATATACTCTATCATTCTAATATGCAAATATCTTATGAAAGTGCTTTTCTTCTACCTGGACTTCAAGTAAAAGTTTAGTATGTATTTGTTATTAAAATAATGTCAGATGAAAGGGTAATGGAGATAGATACCGAGGTTACCCAAAATAAACCAAAGCAGAAATCCAGAGACTCTTAAATTCTCATCAATAAAGCAGACTTAAAACACAGCCACCATGACTCTGGGAACTTTGCAGAAGAGGGGGTTGTAAAGATTGTCAGAGTTATGGTGGGGGAGAATATCCAGAGGCATTTCCCCTCAACACACACACACACACACACACACACACACACACACACACACACACACAAAACTGGCCACTGCTTATATGATAACCCCCATCCCAAGGACCCAATTCAGCAATCCCAATGATGAGGGTCCTCAGTGGGTTGGGGGCAGGAAGGGGAGAAATGGGAGTACCATTACAAGACTTGTTCACACAGTGTTTCTAATTATTAACACTAAATAAATAATAAAGTGTTTATCTTAGAAAATTAATGTCAGGTAAGAGAGTAAGAACACAATTATGTAATTGAGTAAAGAATCAGCTGATAAAACTTTATTGCTCAATAAAATTCCATGAACAGAGAAAAAATGTTTGAAAAAAATGATGAGAATGAACTTCTTTGTAAAAAATTAATAATAAACAGAATTTTATTACCTTACTAGTATTAATCTTTGATGGGATTTACATTATTCATTTCTATAGATAATAAAGATTCTATAGATAATAAAGTTCCTTCAATTCTCCCTTTCCTTTCATTCCCTCGACTCACCTCTCTACTCTCTCTTTCTGACAGGGGTTCATGTAGCCCAGGCTGGCCTCTAACTATCTATGTAGCTCAGGATGAACTTGAACTTCTGATCTGCTCAGTGCTGATATTACAGGTGTGCTCTGCCACAGTCAGTTTATGAGGTACTAGGGATTGAACCTCATGCCTGCTAGGCAAACACACTACCAACTAACCTACATCCTCAGATCTTCACCTGCTTCTTTTTTTTTTTTTTTCCGAGGTAGGGTCTCACTCTAGCCCAGGCTGACCTAGAATTCACTTATGTAGTCTCAGGGTGGCCTTGAAACCTGCTTCTTTTTACTTTTATTTAATGCAGCTCTTAGAAAATTTAAAAACAATTATGTGGTTTACATACATGGCTTGCATTATAATTGCTGTATTTATTACTGCCTAGGGGTTTCCTTAATTTATGGTTTCAGTTTTCTTGCTGGGACATTGAAGATCCTAGATCCTCTTTTAGCTTCAAAATTCTATGCTTCCTTATGATTTAATTGGGTAGCTGTATCTATTCTCAGAATATTCATATCTCACTCAGCTATGTTTCACTTTGAAAAAGCACTTGCAATGTGTAACATCAGTGGGATAAGTTGCCAAGCACTTGGGGAGCTTTGATATCTAGTGCATTTGGCAACTTTTACTTAGTGGATTTTGTGTATTTTTTGAGATGCTTGAAACCAAATGTCCTTATCTTAATGCAAATGTATCTGTTGGTCCCTTAGGGACTCATCTGACTGCCATTATTCTTTTTTTTTTTTGATTATCCAGGAACGATGAAAGTGGAATATTGCATCATTTTTGCTTTCATACTTATATCTTATATTTAGCAAATTTTAGAATATCATATGTAAAGTGCATAATAAAGGAAATAATAAATATTCAGTGATTTTGTTTTTCCTCTTTTTTAAAAAATATGTTTTTAATTATTTGTGTTCGTTTGTGTGTTGTGTATTTTATCATTTGTGTATGTGTTTTGTGTGTGAGTGGGTGCCTACGTGCACCAGCATGTTTGTGGAGGTTAGAGGACAACCCCAGTGTAGGTCCTCACCTTCAACCTTGGTTGAGACAGGGTCTCTTGGAAACTGCTGAGAGTACCAGGCTGGCTGGCACATGAGCTTCTGAGATTCTCCACCTTCCATGTCACCATGGGAGTGACGAGATGACAGATGCTTTCCTCCTGCATCCAGCTTTAAGTCAGGTCATCCTACTTCTACAGGAAATTTATCCACTGAGCCATATCACCAGCCTGTTTTTTCCAATTTTTGTGAGGTTTAATATGAGAAGTACTCTACTGATCTAAACTTTTATAATGTGGTAGCAATTTACTCAAAGTGATAATGATTCTAATATGCTTAATATAGATTCATTTTTTTGTGTTTGGTTCATTTGATGTCAAAATCTTTATAATTCAAAATGTTGGAAATAAAATGTCCAAAGTAGATATTCAGATAGCTTTTATTTGGTGGAGCATAAATGATTAATAAAACCAGGAACCTAAAATTATATATGTTTCAGAGTTTACTTTTAGCTTCAATTTCATTATTTTTTTGAATAAGAAAAGGGAGAATTTTTGAAAAACAAAACAAAACAAAAAATGATGGCAAAGCCCCCAAAGTGCCAGCACAACATCCAAAGAAGAGGAAGAAAAGGGGAAAAAAGGAAAAGCTAATTCTTTTTTAGTTAGAACTCTGAAAAGTGGGTGCGTTTAGTAGTTAAGATCTGTGTTTAAGTACATTATCTCATAAGGGGATAAATATTCCTAACACCTCTGTAGCGAGTCTATAGGTTACAGTGGTTTCTTTGCCAGGTGATCAACAGGGTCAGTTAACTGTTATGGAAGGGGACCATAATCTTATGTTTTGGGAAGCTTAGAATTCATGCAACAATTCGATCTCTTCAGGAGGTCTGTCAGTCCTTCAGCTTTATCTGAGGCAGATGCCACATTTTTAGGAACTTCCTTTCACAACTCAGTTTTAGCATTTGCCTTTGGATTGTCCCCTGCCACCTCCACCCTTTTCTACCCTCTAATCCCTTAGGCTTCTTTGTTCCCTGACCCCTGGGAGAGTCTCACCTTAGGTTTCCTGTTTTGGTGATGTCCCCCTCTTTCTCTGACCTATGCTGGACTCAGACAAATGTTTGGATTTGCAACTGCCTTTAGATCAGTATGCTATAGCTCTGGGTCAGAAGTGCTAACTTCAGGCTTATGTTGTCCAGACTAAGTCTAAGGTGTTCATGTTTGTTCAGGATACTGAAGTAGGCTTCACTGACATGTACAGTTATAGGTTAAATGGGATCCGAACTTCTGACTATACCTTTTACATGGTATTACATGGTTTTACATGAATATTGAAGCCATGTTTGGGGGACAGAGCCTTTCAGTTTGTAATGGAGAGAAGGTAAACCTAAGTGACAGTGAGGAGCCAATAACCTAGAAGACAAGTCTTCTGTGAACTCCATTTCATTTCACAAGCTTCTTGTCCAGCATAAAATAAAATGCCATTATAATAAGAATATCTCTTAGTATTCACAATGTATCTTTTGATGTGGTAATGCCATAGGATTTGCTATGGAATATCATCATTACAAAAATGTAGGCTGGATGCATATGGGGCCATATAGACTGAATAATTTGGCTGAAGTGACCAGTCAGTTTAAGCTTATTTAATTCCATCAAAAACTGATTATCTGCTTCTTCAAATCAATTAATCATTTTATTGAGTTCATTTTATTGAACACATTTCTGAGTCTATGTGTAGTCTTCTTTTGCATTATTTTTACCAAAGGGCATTGATGTTGGAAACTACACACTTCCATCCCAATATACCAATAGAAAACAAGGTGATGGGAGAGTTGTAAGATTCTGGCTGATGCATTAAATTAATTAATTAATTGATTAATGCATTAAAAAAGTAGTATTTTAAAGAGCAAGTATACAATATTTTATGTGAGTAAAAAGCAAAGACAGTTGTAGAAATTATTACAGATTGATTTTCAGAAATAATCTTATAATAAAAACAGAAATACCTTCCTTTTAGTTCTAGAGGTTCATAGAAGAAGCCTGGATGTACATGTCTGAGTCTGTATAACTCCATCCAGTTGAACACATGTATACACATGTATACAGTGAGTGTGTATGTGTGTGTCTGGGTAGAGTGGTGGGGAGCAGGGCAGAGGAAAGACTCAAAGAATCACATGGAGAATTATTTTTGGGGGGGCCATATGTAGCTCTTTGAAAAATACTGCATTCATTTAAAGACTATCAGAAGGGATTATATAGGCCATTCATGGCAGTATGGATTGTGATTATTAGATGTGTAGCAATGAGCCTAATAATCACAAGCAACATCAATTGTTCTTTGAAAGATCACACCATGCAGCTGCATTCATTGATATGGAAAGTTACAATGGCACGTGAATAAAAGTACAAACAATGTGATTTCATATGTATTTATCCATTTAGGTAAAATACCAGCATGTAATTTCCTTTCCCTTTGTAAACTCCCCTGTTGTTATTAATGGGTATTTCACAGTTAGTTTGTTGATTCACACACCTATTTGTCCCCTAATATAATATATAATACAAATATTCTTATAGGCAATCAAAAATATATGTAAAGTATACTTATATTTATGTATTTTATATGTGTCTTCTTAAAAATTAATAGTGCAGTTATGCCCAGTTTTTTCCATGGGTGCTGAGGATTGAACTCAGGTCCTCATGTTTGAGCATTCCCTCTAGTCCCTATATTCACGATTTCTAAGTAAATGAAGTTACATTATCTCCTTTTATTTTTTTATTTTTAAAAAATATTTATTAAGCCGGGCGTGGTGGCGCACGCCTTTAATCCCAGCACTCGGGAGGCAGAGGTAGGAGGATTGCCGTGAGTTCGAGGCCACCCTGAGACTACATAGTGAATTCCAGGTCAGCCTGGACTAGAGTGAGACCCTACCTCGAAAAACCAAAAAAAAAAAAAAAAAAAATTTATTCATTTTTTTCAAGGAGAGAGAGAAAGAGAGAGAGAGAGAAAAGATAGATTGAACCGGAGGCCCTAGGCACTGGAGGCAAGAACCTCAACCGCTGAGCCATCTCTCCAGCCCACTTTATCTCCTTTTAAAATTTAAATTGATCATAATTCTACAAACTGAGTCTCACATTCATTTCTTCTTGGTTATAGTCTGCTTTCCTGACAACCATCCATCCAGTCAGTATGTTTATTTGGATCGCCTCATTCCAAGTAAAACACTCAGCATGTCGTTTTTCTTTGCAGCCTCTCAGTATTGATGGGTGTTACAGTGAAAAGTTATCGACAATTGTTTTACCACTTGTGCATCTGGCTTCAAGTGGGTACTGGGGAACACAGATTCACTAATCTGTTTGTATTTCAATTTTCAGATACAAACTCGAGCCCTCTCTCATATACTTTAGTTCCCTCTTAGTGGGCAGCTAGATTCTGATTGTTTTGTTTCAGGTTCAATGCCCCCTCTACTTCACTGTGAGGCTGGTTATGCTTGGGAGAGGGTGGGTCAATACTGTGGCTTCCTGCATGGGATTCTGGATTCAATTGAAGTGCCATCCACCAGCTGTTACCTTTTCTGAAGAGATAGCCTGCCAACAAACTAGAGATTCTCTGGTACTCTGAAAGCCCTATCAACTCTTTCAAAATGCTTAGGTCCAGTAGTTTTCTAGGACATAGCATACATTGGCTGTTTTCCTAGCTCCAAAGAGACATTACACTTAGCCTATAAGAGTTAATACCTGGGTGTGTGTGCACATGTGTACATGGCCATGGACGTATCTTTTGACTTTAATTTGTTGTCTGGAATTTTAAAAAATTAACAACTCTGAAGGGCAGTGACTCTCTTGTGTTCATGTAGTTTTTTTAAAGTGGTTAAATTCTGATTATAGAGTGTGTACTTTTGAGTAGTTCTGAAAATGTGACATAGAAGTGTTTTGGAATATAGTGTACCCAAGAGAATTGTGTCTATTCTATTCATCTGCTGCACACACTCATTCTTGTGTTATCTTGATCTTTGTAATGACACCCTCAGAATGTTCTATTGTGAGGTCTCTTAGACTGACCATTTTATGAGAGCAGTGGTAAAACTCAAAAGGAATGTTCACATTGTAAGGGGAATATGTACGTGCATCTGCGTGTGCATATTTGCTACAAATCTTAAACGTCAGAAATACTTTGATAGTTCTGGGAAGATTTCTTCAGTTACAGCTCAGCTAAGTGAGAACCCTGAAGTGAAGCTCTAAAGTAAAAGGAAACATGATGCCCTTTTTCTTACTGTCCCTTTAGGGCTGAGTAATAGGATCTTAGGTCATTGTTAAACATACATACAAAAATAAAGCAAAAATCTTTCTTTAGAGAAAAAGCAACTCCAGAGACTTGAGTCATTCGGTATAATCATTTTGTTGGAACTTTCCCTTTTGCTAACCACAGAAGGATTAGACTGTCCTTTCATGTGTGAGACAGTGGAGTAACCCCCATTTTCAGTCAGAGGAGGCAGCTACTTCCATAAGTATGGATACACTCTGTCATTTAAATGGCCTTAAAAGGAAAAAAATTAGCTTATATATATAAACACTGTAGTATTAATATTTTATTCACAAAGGTTTTTATTTTCTCTTTAAATTGTTTTTGTTGTTGAAAAATTACTGTGGACATTAAGAAAATTTATATTTTATGTCCTTTCATGTTAGATTTTTTCATGATGAGAACATGAGAATTGTGCATTTCTTTAAATACCTCTGTAAAATATAAAAAGAAAAAGATCACTTCTAAGACCCACAAACTAGCTTATGAAGGCATTCATTAAGTGTATCCCCCCAAACTAACAATGGGCCATTCCAGTCCTGAAGGGAAGAAGGCAAGGAAAGCTTAACTTGACATGAATGACTTGTGTAGAAGCAAGTCAGTTTCCATCTTCTCTCAAACCATTTAATAGTAATATGGGCTGATAATAGAGGTCAAAGAACATCTCTCTGGATGGGTTTCAGGTCCTTGTGTCCCCAAATGAGGAAGTGAACAGAGACATACAAATGCAGCAGAAACAGTTTTGGACTTTAGATATCTTTATGTCCCATCTTCATGGAAGAATTAGTTAATGGATGTTAGGCATAACTTTTTTCTATAGTGCAGTGTGCTCGATATGTGTATGGTTTAGAACTATTGTGTAGGCACCCCCATCCTGAAATTGAGTGGGCTTAAGTATTCAGGATATCTCATTAGACTCGTGTATCTTTTCTTCGGTTCAGGGCATCCTGGCACTTGCGTTCACTGTGGTGAGCTGAACACTGCTCCCAGGTTGGAGTTGAATCTGCTTCATTTGAGTATTTCATACAAGATTTTTAAAAAAAAATTTAAAAAATAAAATAAAATTTTTTTCATTTATTTTCAAGCAGAGAGATACAGAGAGAGAAAGAGAGAGAGGGAGAGAGAGAATGCACCAGGGCCACCACCTTGTGGGTCTGGCTTATGTGGGTCCTGGGGAATTGAACCAGGGACCTTAGGCACTGGAGGCAAGTGCCTTAACCCTTGAGCCATCTCTCCAGCCCTTCATACAAGATTTTTTTTTATCAGAATACTTAGCTAGGCAGAAAGAAAGCTTCAGCTTCATTTTTCCTGCTAAACAGCCTATGTGACTGGTTTTATGTCTGCTTACAAATTCTCATTTATACTTATACTTAATAATTTTGATTTCATATCTTTCATTTGTAACATCACATGCACAGTAGTGTAGTTTCACTCAAGGAGGTGTGCGAACTGTAACCTATAGATACAGGGAAAAAAAGTGATCGTGAAGAATCTAGTACACATTGGTAGTTCACAGCATCATGACTCCAAGTCACTGGTTCAACAATCACAAATAACTTGTGTCATTGATGTAGAATCTAATAAGAAATGTGACTATGTGAAACCGTAACTTGAATCATTAGGATCATTACTGTGTATTGTTAGTATGTTATTTTGACCCATAGAAATAAGAATATGTTAAAACAGGAAAAGATATCAGAAGATATGTTTGTAGACTCTTGGGGACTTGCTTGACAAACATTGGGTCCTTTCTGACAAATCTCATAGCAAGAGGTGCAACAATTAATAAAATATATTTACTCCTCATCTGAGCCAACCTTTTATTTGCAGTGAGGATAGAAGCAAAATTTCTCAGCTTTTCCCCCTGAAATATACATTAGAATTATGTCTGCATTATATTTTAATATGGAAAGGTATTTGGCTTAGGGCCTGGCTCAGAAGTATTCTGATTTTATGTTCTTGTTAAGTCAAGGTGGTGATTTGGGGGTGGAGATAAGGAGACTCAGCAGAAAGAATGATGTAAGCATGGTAAATGATTTTTAGAACCAGAACAATGCTGTATTGTGTCACTATCACTGACGCTGTGTATACTCCAAAACTGTTTGATACTGGTATTTATTCTTCTTTTGAATTCATTCAGCTTTCTACACTTACCATTGTGTCTATGGGTAGCTATCTAGCCCTTATCTTTTCAGTTGAATGGATGTTACATTCCTCAAGCTAGAAAGACATTCTTTAACTTTCTTATAGGCCCATCCTTGCTAGACTTTTGCCTGGCACAGAGTAAATACCTTGTAAATAATTGTTAACTAATTCCCCATACCTGCTACCTTTGCCGTCATCTCAGCAGTCACTAGGAAAATACCTGAGTGCATCATGTATTAATCATTGACCTTCCAGAAGCAAAGGGACAGTTCTAATGACTGTTCCTAGATTACTTTTTGTTTCTTTGCAAGAGAGGAGTCAGCCTTCTTAAATTTTCTGTCCAGTGCAGCATGTAACAAAGTGCTTTTCTCAGAATGGGCCTTTAATATGAAGTTGAATGCGCCTGCGGGTTCCATTATCATGAGAAGCTGTAATACCACCGTGCAGATAGGTGTACAAATTCTTAAGAGCCCATGGACATCTTTTAGTCACCATATTTTTCACCAAGTGTTTATTTTTATTATGGTTTGACTGATAAGTGGCAATGAAAGACTGTAGCAAAGTTCAGTAGCATTTCTATCGGTTATGGATGTAATCTTCATTTTCAGCTCTGTGATTCCAGCCTTGCTCTCTCTCGGGGTGTTTTGTGATTCTGTATTCATGTTTATGTCAGTTGTAATCTCCCACCCCAGCTCCCATCCCCTTGGAAGCAAGGCCCATAGAGATTCTGCTCTCTGGCTTCATTGGTAGCTTTAGGATTTCATTTCTTCATCTTTTGGGAAATGAGCCCTCCTTGATTACTGCTTGTCAGTATGGGCTGACTGCTAACATGGATTCCCAGCAGTCAACAGCCTTGTCATATTGTTCAAGATTAGGTTTCAGTGTGTCATTGTAATAGACTAAAAAGCCATTCCCAGTACAATTGAATTCCTGTGGGAATCAGTGTTGAAGATGCTCTCAAAATGAAGTAAATTTGTAATGTTTTGGACATTTCACTGGGAAGGCTTCGGGTGAATATATTTACTGAAACTTCCAGTGCTTCAGCAGGATTTGATATCCTGGCAATTCAATTTAAAATTTACTTGCCTTTATTTAGGCAAAATGTGGTTCACAATAATTAAGCTTTATGAGCGTCTTCATATGAGCAGGCGACTTATGTTTTGTTTTTGTTCCTAACTGTAAGAACGTGTTTACTCTTTCTTCATATTTCTCAGTGTGACCCTAACTAAGTTCATGGTTTGACCAAGACATGTGGATGTCCCATTTCAGGGTAGGTATGTGGTTCCACAACATATGAGTACCATTTAATTATAGGCAATGATGGTGAAAAGAATAGTTGCTGAAATCATGTGTTGTGGGTTCAAATCCTACTTCAGTCATTTACTGTTTGTGTAATTTATAGTGCTATGTAATTTCTTTTTACCTTGGCTTTTCAATCTATAAGATAGGGATGGTAATAGTGCCTTCTTTATAGGACTGTTGAATACGTGGCAATGAGCTTATAAAATGTGTATTTATATCATAGTGTGTATAACTCATTCAAATCCAGTGAATTATTATCCTTATTATGCTGCTTCTGTTGACCATTTATAGTTGTTAATACCCAACATTTAATGAAAGATATTCCTCAGCCTTGTATGTGGGCAAGACACAAAAGTAGAGGTGAAAGTTACTTTACTTTCTTTAAAAACGTTTTTAAACATTTTTATTTATTTGCAAGCAGAGAAGCAGAGAGAGAGAGAGAGAGAGAGAGAGAGAGAGAGAGAGAGAGAGAGAGAGATGAGAGACAGAGAGAATGGGCACCTCAGGACCTCCAGTTGCCTCAAGCAGATTCCAGATGCGTGCACCACTTTGTGCCTTTACGTGGGTTTGGGGGAATCAGACTTTGCAAGCAAGTGGCAATTCTCCAGCCGTAAAAGCATTTTTGAGTGTGAGTGTATGTGTGTGCTGGGGACTGAGCTCAGGGCCGTGTGCATGGTGGCCACTCACTCTACCAACTGAACTAGACTCCCAGCTCCCCCTTTATTACCCTGGCCATCTTGTGTGTGTGTGTGTGTGTGTGTGTGTGTGTGTGTGTGTGTGTGTGTGTGTGTGTGCAGGCTCTGCATCTACTGGGTAGCAGAATGGAAGTCTTTTGGCCCAGCATGCCAGTTCTTTTGCTAGTCAGTGTGTGACCCTCTATGCTTGAACAGTCTTCTGGGAGTCTGGCTTCCTTTGTCCACCAATTCCCCTTTGTAAGAAGTCTGGAAAGAAAAGTTCCCCACATTTCTTTAAATGCTCAATGACAGTGTTTTACATATTCAACAGCCATCTCATTAAGTCTGACCTTCTTACCAGCGCTGCCCTTCATGCAAGGACCTTAACCCTTGTTTTATAGAGACACAGGACCTGGGAGAGTCCAAATGGAAGCTCATTGGTAGATCCAACTGAGCATTTGGCTACCTATATTGGCCCATTAGCCATATATGAAATTAGAGAGCTATTAGCCCAGTAAGGTCTTCATCTCCTTGTGGACTTCCGACTCATGGGTTATTGCAGATCAAGTAACATTTGCCTCAAAAGAGAAACTTGGTTGTTGCCCAAAACAAACAAACAAACAAAAATCCATCTGCCTCAGCTTCTGGTCCTTGTAATGCATTTTAGGGCTCATTTTGAGGCTTTGGGTCAAAGTAACCCTGTCTAACCTACCCTCCCCTGTTGGTAAAACCATTGTGAACACACTGGCTTGCCCTTGGGTAGTTCCGGCCCATGCAATGCATTTCTAGGGCTTCATCCTGCTGGTACCTGAAGTGAGTTGTGAACCTGTGGTAGCCCTCTGCCCAGGCTTATTTCTCTTTGCTGTTTTCCCCTGGGCTTATGCCAGTCTTGTAGGGTCTGTTTTATTTACTTTTTTTATTTTTAATTTTTAGCCTTTGTGCCATGCCAGGCTGATGTTTATAGAACATAGCTATTGGGAATTCCAGTGGTGAAAGTGCCCAGTTTGCTATGATTATGCATTTGGCTTTGACTCTTAGGATGGCGCCCCTGAAGCTGTGCTTCCCAGTGTCCAATAACTAAGAGTTCTGTGTTTACCACCCCACATGCAGAATCTCATTTTAGCTTTGCATCAAAGCCTAAATTGTAAGCATTTTTACTATTTTTATTTTACACCCAAGACAACTAACACCCAGAGAAATTTACATAATTTACCTGTAGTTACCCAGATGGAGTAGCTGGTGAAAATGGGATTCGAATCTGGGTTTACCTGACCGCAGACCCCATGACCCTAGATCCTACTCAGTATCTGCTATTCCACACCGCTTGGCAGAGGGCTTCGCTGCAGTCAGCTGCTCCTCAGGCACAGTCTTCTTGGCATTTGACGTCTCTGCCCAAGCTTGTTAGGATGCTTAAGCTTCTTTAACTTAGATGGCCAGGAGCATAGAGCTGGTTTTCTTACCCACTGCTGGAACTGGGCAGGGAAATAACGTTGGGATGCTCAAGGACTTAACCAGCACTCGCGGGTTAAGGAATTCTAGCTGCCGAACTGAGTTCAGCCTTCCAGTATCTTTGGAAGTGACATGGATATATGGCAGACTTATAGTCTTCCCATACATCCCCAAGGCATTCCACATTCCCTTTGGGTAGACACCAAAAGTGAGTCCTGCTGGCACCTTACCTACAACTCTGCCTGAGGGCTTTCTCTGGCCTTTGAAGCCATTTTGCCTTAGATAGAAGGAGCTCTCAATCACTGGCTGACAAGTGTTTGTGGGTAAATGCTTCTAGCTGGTTTCTCTCAAGCTTTAACATATTTGAGGATCTTGGGGGTGTTGTCTGAAAGAATTTGCATTTCCAACAAGCTTCTAGGTGGTGCTAAACCTCAAAGCACACCAAAGCAAGGTTGCTTTATAGGATCGATAGGAAGCACATTATATGCTATTTGTGATATTCCTAAACAGGACTGAGTTCTTGATGCCTGGATATGTGAACTGTTTGTACTGTCTCTCATGTCTGCAGTATGCTATTCATGATCCCTGACATTGGGGTCCAAATGAACTCCCCATCCCTTTTTACTTCACTGATTATCTGTGTTGCTAGAGATCTCCCTGAGCAGATAGATGCCTCTACCAGCTTCTAGAATGGACAAGCCCCAGCAAGATAACAGGGTTCACCCCAGTGGCTGACATGAGGTCACCTTCACAGATTTCTTCCAGAAAAGTATCACTAGGTATGATGTAGCCCAGGTTGAATAGCCAGAATGTTGCCTATATTGATCTTAAAGTGTTTGCCGATGAGGGCATAGCTGGCATTGTTCCCTTGGAGAATGGCCAGGATCCATATTTGAGAGAAAGAAGCTGTGTCCCTCTTGTAGTTACCCTAAGGCCTCTAAGGTCAGTATGACCAACAGTCCCAAGTATTTTCTTTTAAGAGTAAAGATTGAGGGAGAGGGAGGGATAGGAGATGGGGAGAGGGGAAGTGGAAGGGAGAGAGTATCCTAACCCTGAGGAATTTCTTCTACTAAGGAGAGAGTAGAGATAAGGATTAGGGAGTGGTCAGTCACCTGCATACTTTCACTTTGAATTCCTACAGCCCACAGAATTCCCTTTAGGTTTCCTCTCTGTCAGCTGCTGAAATTCTCTCTGGTTCTCATTAACCCAAACTTAAACATGGTGTCATCTGCTTCACCTCTCCTGAGTGTCTGAGGTTAAAAGATAAAGCGAAGAACCATTCACTATTGGCATCATGGTCACCTGGCTCTTGCCAGGCTTGTCATCCTAGGCCTCCTTTCTGATTTGAGTTCAGGCCAAAGCACTGGAGGCACATCCTGCTGAGACTGAGACATCATGGTGGAAAATGGCATCCCCCCTCCCAGGACTTTTCTCTAACTCAGCAGCTCTGCTTTCAA
>PVHP010039000.1:0-16590 GCA_004024765.1 Zapus hudsonius | reverse complement strand
GGGTAGGGGTACAGGCCTTACCTCACTGAGGCCTGGGTCAGCAGTCATCCTACTCCATTGCCATGTGTGGGAAGAAGAGGGCCTACTTCCTCTAGGGAAGCTAGTTTTGAGTCCTCCCCAGGTGAGTTAGAGGGACAGCTGATTGGTTCATATCTGACCAATCAGTTTTAGCACCTAGGTTGTAGCTCTAACTAGACACATCCCATTCAAGGGGAAAGGCTGGAAGGGGAGGAGTGGTCCCTACACACAAACACCTGACTGTCACAATCCCCCATCTGAAGAAATAACCCTAACCGCTGTTAGGATACTGGGGTGTGGATTTTGGGAAAAAAAAGCATTAGAATGTACATACATGTTTAAAATAAATAAAGGCACCAGAAGAAGTACATATATGTTTAAGAAACAAGAATTAACAATACCATTTTTGAACCTATTAAGAAGCAAGGCAAACTTAATAGTGCCAAGCTCTGACTGGGAAGGGGCCAAAAGAGAGGCTTGGCAACCTTGTGTTGGGTCTCACTCCTAAGCTCTCACATATTCCCCCCTTTTTTGAGGACACCCCAACTGCTGTTGGGAATGGGGACGAAGAAGTCTCTCTCTTGTCTATTTCCTGCTGAATAGGACACAAAGTTATTGCAGCTGGGGGTATCCCTCAGAGAGGGGAGGGTCCCTAGCTAAGGCCCAAGAAAGAGAGACCCCTTAGCCATATATCACATTGCCAAGATTTTGTCCTGTCTCACATTGTGAGGCAAGAGGTGGGGTAGCTCCCCCCAGAAGTGGGAGTGCTCCACATAGGGTGTCCAGTGGAGTTCAAGGGTTGGATTGTTGTCCACCGTGGAAACTCGAGATCCATCCCCAGGATTGCAGCATCTGATATGGTTTAAGATGGTTCCTGTATGGCTTGCAAAGCATATGACATATATTAAGAGAGTTATTAAGAAGAGAAATATATAGTATTTAATCTTAATAACAGCACAAGTGTCACTTAAGGTAGGTATAAGGGCATTTAGAGACCTGTGGTTTTTTTTTATTATTAATTTATCTGATTTTCTTAGTATCTTTTCCAATGGAAGGAATAAACATGCCAGACAATAGTCTGTCTATATCTAAATTTGTAAATCAATTGAGCACATTAAAGTGTTTACTTTATCTTCCCTATATTTAAGCAAGTTTTAAAATATATTCCCTAATCCTTCCTGGGGCAAGCCAGGGACAGAAATTAGTGTCATAAAACTCTTTTAGTGTCAGTGGGAGCTTTCCAGTACATATTTATTTTAGATTCCATCCTGTTAGAAACCATTTGATGGTTGGAGGCTTATGACATTTAGTCACAGGATTAGAATTATTATTATATATCTTAGGTTATAAATTTCTCTCTGAGTGTTTAAGACCTGGTATAAAGCCAAGATTTAACAAGTGTGTCCTTTTGGGTGTCACGATGGCTCTCCAAGGAGGAATTAGGGTCTAGGAGAAGCGCTATGGCTTCCTCAGCATTACTGCTGTCAGTGAGGCAGAGTCCAGGTGGTGCTGACCTTGGTTTTCTCCCTTGCTGGGAGGCTGGGGGGGACGATTTGTCCCAAATGGACTCTCCTGTCTGTGCTGTACACTGATTTGTTTCTGGGCTTCCATATCCTCCTTGTTCAGAAGGAGAGGTAACAACCAGAGATGCAGTATAAAAACACTCCGGTATGGCCCCTTTCATTTCCTGTGGCCTTTGTGACCTGGGAACAGAGGCCAAAATATTAGCCCATTTTGTTCCATGGCTCTAATTGGATTTGACTTTTATATAGGTAGTTAATACACTTAGAGAGGAATTTGTATCAACCCTGTAGGATAGATATATCCATATTGACATTCAGTTGACTAATAAGGCAGACCTAATTAGAGAATGGTATAATATTTTAGTCTATCTTGTCTAACCTTGAGTTTACTCATTTGCAACAGTTTAGGCCATAATATCTCATGACTGTTAATATAAACAAAACATAATTTTGATAGCATTTTTAGCGATAAGTCCAAATATGGAGATCTAACCTGGAAGTATTAGATTAAGAATCCTTCAGTAAGACAGCATTTATGTCTGAAAACACACCAATTATCCAGGAGGGCTTAGATACTCAAATTGTCCTTAGATGTTGAAACTTGTATCCTGGAGTAGTGAATATGTCTTAAGGAGTTAGTTTAAGTACACAAAATAAGACAATTGTTGAAATAATATCTTAGATAGAGATTCTGTGATTACTCACAATAAGGCAGAGTCTGGACATTGTTGAATTAGAACAGCTGAATTTTAATATAATCCTTGGTGAATCTGTTTTCGAGAGAGAAAACCCTTGACAACCAATGTTGTTAGTTTAACTTTAGGCACTAATTAACCTGATATATAGTAGAGATTCTTACAAACATAAGACAATTTTTATGTTTTATCCATGACAGGAATTTTATAAAAGCTTAACTTAAGTTTCTTTAACCTATTTACCTAATAGGAGGTTAGAAGCCATAATGGCTGAAATTAAACCTTAAAGTTATATAAGTCCCATGATGACCATTTGGTGGCATTAGCATAAACAAATAGAAACCATCTAAACCCACAATGTTTTTAGATGTGAGAACCTTATTTTAGAAAATTAATATCAGTAAGTAACCTTTACCTTATAAATTTAATTTGTTCAATAATTTATATATTGACAAAGAAATATAGTTAGCTTGAGTGAGTACCATAAGAAATTTTTTTGTACATTTCTTAACCCATGAACAATTTAGTATTTGTGAGCTGTTGTTGAATAATCTTAACTATAATAGTTAAACCTTAGCATCTAGAATAAGGTCTTGGAAGGGCCTGGCAACATTTTCCTTTGGGACAGTTTCTGTAACGTGTCCCCCTCTGTATTCCAAGGAAGCAATCCTTGGTGATGTCCCCTTTCCTGAAGGGGTCCTTTCTTAGGCAACCTGTTATATTGATGCTGGTTATTTATTTATTTATTTATTTATTTATTTATTTATATCTCCCTTGTCTTACTTTTTATTCCCTTTTTATCCCTTTTGTCTTTTAATTGTAATAACACCAGTTGGACCTCAGAGCAGCTGTTTAAGCTCTTGATTGCTTTAGCCACCAATTTTTATAAGTTAGCATGTTTTTCTAATTGTCTTCTTCAGTTTTTGAAGAAGGTCAATGGGCAATCTGTTACAAAATTGCCCTGTGCTAAGTGGAGACTTTTGGGGCTGAATGTTCCATCTGAAACAACAATGGAGAAAAAAAAAGGAACAGAGAGTTCTTGAATCAGAATGTGCCTAGTTCTGATTTGCATCTCTGTAGTAAAGAGAGTCACCTCTTTTGAAACCAGATTTGGGACTAGAGGCATGGGGTGTCCCCTGTAGCCTTGGAAGTTTGAATTAGTCCCAAATCTAAGAAGACACATAGTGCGTTCTATGTGTTTTCTTAGAGCAAGGAGAGTTCCTTCCAGAATTGGCCATGACCCACAATTCTGAAGCTCCAAGCTTGAATTCTCCAGCTCCCCGTAGCATGTGTCCCATATCATGGCATATGGAAGCACCCTGAGGCATGAGTCAGACAGAATGGAGATACGCAGACCGTTTTAAATTCTTCTGACTGTTCGGCTAGGGAGATGGCAGGGGACCTTGGATGTAGGTCCCTTGTTTATGTGTGTTTCAGAGTGGTCTTGGGACTACTGGTCTATTGCTTCCTGTCTTCAAGAAACCCTATAGTTATTACCTTAAGCCTAGGCATGTAAGCATGGTTAATCTATCTGCCTTAAGATATTCCTTGTTGGAAATAAGATTATCACACCCAGTGTATTCCATTATTTATTAGCACTTCTTATAAAAGGAAATTGAGCTCATGTCTTTTCTGTATCCTCATCACCTTCTCTTATCACTTACTCATTACATTCTATCATCCTTTCAAATTCCTTCTGCAATCCTTTCTATATTTCTCTCAGTTATTGAAAGAAATCCCTCTTAGTAAATACCTTACTTAGCACCTTCAAAAAATACCATTCTTTATAGTCCTTCAATAAGTTCCATTAAAATTCCTTTTCATTAGCACCTCATAACATTGCTAGCATTCACAATTTCCTCTTATCCCCATTATATAGAATCACTGTTGAGACATGAATTAAAAGGGAAGTAACCATAGAAGGGAGAATAAAGTTGATATCAGGTGTTTTTAATAACTCAATCATCTGATTTCCTTAAGAACAGCTCGAAACTCTAAGCAAGCCTAATGATGGAACTAGTTTTAAATATTCTTTTTTTTTCTTGACTCATGGGTTGATTACTTTAGCTAGGACTAGAATTAGAAGTAACTGAGCCAAAAAAAACTATAGCTGGAGTGATCAAGTCCAGTGGTAGCAGTGGTCAGTTTACATGATCTTACAAGCAAAAGAACAGTTGCATTCTGTTTATAAAATCTTAAGCTACAGAATCATTTAGTACTTAAAGTTGACCTGTGGTGGTCATTTCTTTAAAGCTTATCATGACTAATCCTTTTTCAAAAACCCAAGCACTTACTATATTTACCAGAATTTGAGTATAGATCCTTTTCTTTCTAAGGATGCCAAATGAGTATAACCATTGAAAAGTGTCTCTAACCATTTAACAACCTGGTCCTTAACAAACTTATAAAAAAGACACTTTTTAGGGACATTTTTTCTTATTAGAAGCAAGCAGAAAACATACAGCATTTACAGAGGACAACATATCTAACCATTGAACAATAAATGAGAAAGGAAACCTCATGTCTTTCTCTTTGACTCAGTTTACCTACATAATCATGGACTTTAGCACCATAAGGAAGATATAAATCTCCTTGTATTATTTCTCTTATATTCATCAATAAGCCAGAGGGCCAGTGAGGCTTATGAGGAAGCATTGGGAAATATGTCTGTTTCTGGAGTTTGGCTTTAGGAGAGCTCTGTCCCAAAGTCAAAGCCAGTGGAGCATATAAGTATATGCTGTTTCAATTGTTAAGTCCATGTGTGCTAATATCTGTAGTTGGCTTTCATAGGAAAATTGGCATCCATCACATGATTGTCTAGACACTTAGTTTCTTATCCTTTATAGAAATCATACCAATTTGATTTAACCTTTATCTAATAGTAGATCCTTTTCTAGTATTAAAAGAATTAGGAACTTCTTCTATGTAATACCCCTATGAATATAATTTTGAGAAATTGACAAACCATATAATACTTATTAGTAATATTTATAGATTTTATAATCCTTGGGTAAGATATCTCCTGTTAATAATTTTATTTTGCACATTTGAAAAAGTATAGGCAAAACATAATGATCTCTGAGATAAGATGCATTTATATTTATTATATTTGAGAATATTACCTTTGAAAATATATGACAATTCACCCATTGGTAGAATTTTCAAAACTGGTCAGGGTTAACCTGGGAAGACAAAAGTCTCTATCATAGTTAAAATCCAAACATGGTAGAATCAGGAAAATGTCTTTAACAACCCAGAAGGAGGAAATTTTATTAGTCAATTAAGCATTTTGTCATCCTCCTGTCTCAGCTCTGTGAAAATACCACATGTGTTACAAGGCTTAATTCACTCTGAACAAATGGTTCCATAGAAAGGCTTCATAACTGATTAGAAATTACATAAATTTCAATTTATCCTTAGGCCGTTTTTTGTATTTATATATATTTACCAGTAACTTAAAAGTTTCCAATTGATTTTTGGGGACAGAGCAAGATGGTGAACGAGTAACAACGTCACCAGGACTCTCCGGAAAGGTTTGATCTCTTCAGCTGATATCCAGGCTTTGGACACTGGCCAGACCCGAGTTCGGGCTCTCTCTCCCTCCCTCCCCAACCCCTGGGCTAGAACAGACAGGGTTCACCAGCAGCTCTCTGCTCCCCTGTGGAGCAGAGGGCCGAGCCCTCCCCCCCACTAGCTCCCGCCATTATCCCCTTGCGGCGGATTCCAAGCTCTCCAGAGAGGTTTCATTGCCAAATTGAGACCCAGGCACCGGATCATGGCCTCTCCTTGGCTTCGGCTTCGGGGACCACAGCAGGGTTCCCCAGCTGATCTCAGCTCTGTAGGGGAGCACGGAGCTGGTTAGGCCTATTGCACCCAGGGCTCACGCCTTTGTCCTCTCGCGCGGGTCTTGGGTCCTTGGCGCCAATTGAGTGGCTTCCCCCGTGGGAGCACCCGGTCCTCAGAGGTGGTCCTCTCCACGATCTGAGAGGGGAAGAGTTGTCTCTCCGTGGAGGTTTAGATGCCTGTCTGGAATACAGGCCCCGGGGCCGCCCAGCCTCTCCTCAACTTCGGGACAACTGTGGGGTTCCCGGCTGCTCTCGGCTCTGTAGGGGAGCCAGCAGCTCTGCCCTGTGCACCTCAGGCTCTGCCTTTGTCCCCTTGTGGCGGATTACCGCTCCTTGGCACCGATTGAGTGGCTTCCCCCGTGGGAACATCCAGTCCACAGAGGTGGTACTCTCCATGATCTGAACTAGCTCGGTTCCAGAAGCCCACTCCAGACCACAGCTACCCAGCAGGGCCAGGCCTCAGGCACCTGGGAACCTCTGCTAGTGCTGGGAGGGAAGAGACCCTGCCAGGAGAGCACAGGCATCTTCAGTAAGCACCAGGGACCACACACCACTGATAGGAGGGCACAGTCAGGTGGGAAAACACTGGGCTCTATATTTTGGGGGGCTGGGGATGTTTCTACTGCAGCATACCACCTGGGGACAGGGGCCTATGTGGTAGCTCTAAGACTAAACAGTCACATACAGAGGGATCCAGACAGGTAACGATCTAAGCCTCTCTGGGGACAGAACACCCCAACAGGAAAGACCTCTGTTTAAGATCAAACCTGGTGATCTTTCCGCTGGAAGCAAAGCGGGTTGAACAGCACTCCCCAAGGTGCCTGAGACCCATTCCCCTGGACATGGGCAGAAACCAATGAAAAAAACCCAAAGAAATCAAAGATGGAACTCCTCAACTCAGGGCTCCTAGTCCCATTATGGATCAGGAAAGTGGCAAGGAAGTAGAGGAAGAAAATATACAATCCCAAAGAGAGAATAATGTGACTCCTGACCAAAACTACAATAAAAACTGAAGCAGTTAATGGCTGATATGGAAATTCTGAGAAGAGACATGAATGAGATGAAGCTTACCAACTCAAGCATACACTCCAGACTGAATTTAATGGAAAGAAATATGAATGAATTCAGAAACACATTAAGTGAATTGAAGATGAATCAACTAAGGGAGGAGCTAGATAATCAGTTGATTAAATTTGATGAGGACTTAATAAAATTTAAAAACAATTTTCAGGAATCCCAAGAAAAACAAAAATAGACTGGAAATTAGATATCACCAAAGAATTAGAGGCTATAAACAAAATTATAGCAGAAACCAAAAATGAAATGGAGTTGGTAAAACCTCCCTTAAATCAATCAGTCCCAGAGTTGACAATCTGAAGGACAGAATCTCAGACGTTGAGGACGTCAGAAGGAATAAAATAAAGATGTCATAGGTTTCAATAAATTCAAGAAATCAAGTGAGCACAATTTGAGGGATCTATGGGATACAATAAAGAGGACCAATATTAGAATCATGGGGATCCCAGAGGGAGAAGAAGCCCAGGCTAGGGGCATAGGAAATATCTTCAACAGAATTACTCAAGAAAACTTTCCGTATCTAACAAGAGAAAGCCCACTCAACTTTCAAGGGGCCCAGAGGACTCCAAACAGATAGGACATGAAGAGGAATTCTCCAAGACACATTTTAATTAAGATGCCAAATACAGAAGGCAAAGAGAAAATACTCAAAGCTGCCAGAGAAAAGCAAACCATAATTTATACAGGAAAAGCCATTAGACTTACCTCAGACATCTCATTAGAAACCATGAAAGCCAAAAGGGCTTGGAATAATGCTTTCCAGGGCCTAAAGAAGTATGGTTTTCAACCTAGACTACTGTACCCAGCAAAGCTATCCCTCATAATAGATGGAGAAGTGAAAGTGTTCCATGAAGTAAACCAGCTCTACGAATATTTGAAATCTGAGCCAAAATTTCAGAAGATCCTACAAGAGCTATCCCACACAGAAGAAAAAAGAAATCTTCCTCAGAAGAGTACCAGAGATCAGACACGACAATCACAGTCAGTGTGCTAATAACAGCAGCACAGACAACAACCCCCATTAACCCTTCATCATTGCAGGGCTTAAAGCAAACCTCACAGTTATATCACTGAATATAAATGGACTTAACTCCCCTATGGAAAGACACAGACTTGCAGGGTGGATCAGAAAAATGGACCCTTCCTGCCTTCAGGAAATGCACTTTACTTCTAAAGACAGCAATCTTCTTAGAGTAAAAGGATGGGAAAGTGTTTATTAAGCATGTGGAAGTAAAAAGCAAGCAGGTGGGGCTACATTAATCTCTGACAAAATAGACTTTACACCAAAATCAATTAAAAAGGATAATGATGGTCACTTCTTACTCGTCAAAGGAATGATCCAGCAGGAAGATATCACCATCATGAACATATATGCACCAAATCTGGGTGCAGCACAATTAATAAAGGAAACCCTACTCAAAAATAAAGCAGAAATAGACTCTAATTCCATCATAGTAGGAGACTTTAATACACCTCTATCAGCTCTAGACAGATCAACCAAACAGAAGATCAGCAGGGACATAATGGAGCTTAATAACACCATTGACCAGATGGGGATAACTGATATTTACAGAACGTTCTACCCACAAGACACAGAATATATATTCTTCTCAGCAGTGCATGGGACTATTTCTAAAATTGATCCCATCATATGTCTCAAATCTTCCCTAAACAAATTCAGGAAGATCAATGTAGTTCCTTGCATCATATCAGACCATAGTGCATTAAAGGTAGAAGTTAACAATGGAACAGGATCCAGAAAATACACAAAGTATTGGCGCCTAAATTATTTGCTCCTAAAAATAATTGGGTCATCCAAGAAATAAAAGAGGAAATTCAGAATTTCCTAGTAATAAATGATGACAATAACACATCTTATCAGAACTTGTGGGACACAATGAAGGCAGTCCTGAGGGGAAATTTCATTGCGCTAAATGCCTTCATATCAAAGACAGAGAGGTCTCAAATCAATTGCCTAAAGACCCACCTAAGATCATTGGAAGAGATGGAAAAAGATAACCCGAGGAGCTCAAGACGAAAGGAAATAATTAAAATCAGAGCTGAGATTAATGAATTCGAAATAAAGAAAAGATTAAAAAATAGATTAATCAAAGAGTTAGTTCTCTGAAAAAGTTAATAAGACTGACAAACCTCTGGCCAATCTAATCAAATGAAGAAATGAGAAAGCCCAAATCAACAAAATCAGAAAGGACAAAGGTGAGATCACAACAGATCCTGAATATATTGGAAGAATCATCAGGTCATACTTCCAAAACCTCTACTCCAAAAAAGTAGAGAACCGGGAAGAAATGGGTAAGTTTTTGGACACCTACCAACGGCCAAACCTTAACCCAGAGAGGATAAAAGCACTACATAAACCTATCACATTCTCAGAGATTAAACATGTAATCCAAAACCTTCCAAAAAGGAAAAGCCCAGGACCAGATGGTTCCTCAGCTGAATTCTACCAAGCCTTCATCACAGAGCTGAAACCACTCTTTCTGAAGCTTGTTAGAAGCATAGAAAAAGAGGTAAGGCTTCCAAACACCTTCCATGAAGCTACCATTGCCCTAATCCTCAAATCAGGCAAGGATACAACAAGAAAAGAGAATATAAACCCATATCTCTGATGAACTTAGATGCAAAAATCCTGAACAAAGTCCTAGCAAACCAGATACAACACTACATTAAAAAATATTATCCACCCTTACCAAGTTGGCTTTATCCCAGAGATGCAGGGATGGTTCAACATACACAAGTCGATAAAAGTAATACTTCACAATAATTGGCTAATCCTCAAAAACCACATGGTTATCTCAATAGATACAAAGAAGGCCTTTGACAAAATTCAACACCACTTCATGTTCAAAGCTCTGGAAAGAATAGGCATAGATGTCCTATAACTCAATTTAATAAAGACAATTTACAAAACTCCTAAAGCACAAATCATTCTCAATGGAGAAAGACTCACGGAGTTCCCACTAAATTCAGGAACAAAACAGGGGTGTCCACTCTCACCACTGCTCTTTAACATAGTGCTTGAAGTTCTAGCCCAAGCGATAAGACAGGAGAAGGGCATAAAAGGATACAAATCGGAAAGGAAGAAATTAAACTATCGCTCTTTGCAGATGACATGATCCTTTATATATCAGACCCAAAGAATAGTATCAGTAACCTCTTGAAGGTGATTAATGCCTTCAGCAATGTGGAAGAATACAAAATTAACACAAAAAATCAGTAGCTTTTCTATATGCAGAAGACAAGCAGACAGAAAAAGACATCAGAGAGACCTTCCCATTTTCTATAGTCTCAAAGAAAATCAAATACATTGGAATATCACTAACCAAGGTTGTTAAGGACTTATATAAGGAAAATATTGAAACACTCAAGAAGGAAATAGAGGATGACATGAGAAGATGGAAAGATATTGAATGCTCATGGTTAGGGAGAATCAAAATAGTAAAAATGGCAATCCTGCCAAAAGCGATCTACAGATTCAACGCTATTCTGATAAAAATCCCAACCTCTTTCTTCACAGATATAGAAGATATAATCTCTAAATTTATTTGGAAAGGCAAAAGACCTTGGATATCCAAAACCATTCTAAGTAACAAATCCTACTCAGGAGGCATCACCATGCCTGACTTCAAAGCATACTGTAAAGTCATAGTAATGAAAACAGCATGGTACTGGCATAAAAACAGAAAGACAGATCAATGGAACAGAATTGAAGACCCAGCTTTAAATGGAAATAACTTCAGTTATTTGGTCTTTGACAAGGGGGCCAACAATGTACACTGGGCCAAAGATAGCATCTTCAATAAATGGTGCTAGACGAATTGGATAAACACGTGTAAAAAAATGAAAATAGAGCCACTCCTTTCACAGTGCAGAAAAATCAACTCCAAATGGATCAGAGACCTTAATGTAAATCTGGTAACCCTGAACACCCTGGAAGAAAAAATAGGAGAAACTCTACATGAAATTTAGAGTAGGATAAAATTTCCTGAGCAAATTTCCAGCAGCGCAGGAAATACAACAATTGCTTAACCAATGGGACCTGATCAGGCTCAAAAGCTTCTGTACAGACAAAATAACCATACTCAGAGTCAATAGACCCCCTTCAAATTGGGAGATGATTTTTGCCAACTACAACTCATACAGAGGCCTAATTTGCAGAACCTACAGAGAACTCAAAAAAAACTTAATAACAAAAACCCAAACTGCTCCCTCACAAGATGGGTTACTGATCTCAACAGAGAATTCACAGAGGAGGAAACACAAATGGCCTTGACTCAACTAGGAAAGTGCTCAGCATCAGGGAAATGCAAATCAAAACCACAATGAAATTCCATCTTACAACTGTCAGAATGGCAATCATAAAGAAAACCAACAACAATCGTTGCTGGCGAGGATGCAGGTAAAAAGGAACCCTCATTCACTGCTGTTTGGATTGCAAACTTGTTCAACCACTGTGGAAAGCAGTGTGGAGACTCCTAGATAGAATGGACATAGAACTACCATTGGACCCAGCTGTCCCTCTACTAGGCATCTACCTGCAAGATGCCACATCTCAACGCAGAAACATTTGTACAACTATATTTATAGCATCTCAATTCATAATAGCCCAGAATTGGAATCAACCCAAATGCCCATCCATGGAAGAATGGACAGCAAAACTGTGGTATAGTTACACGATGGAATTCTACTCATCTGAAAGGAAAAATTACATATCTAAATTTAGGAAAAAATGGTCTGACTTTGAGCAGATCTTACTAAGCGAACATTCAAAAGAACAGAGAATTGAACCCTGCATACTCTCCCTCAATATGCGGTCCTTAACCAGGATAACTGTTTTCTTTATGCAGACTAGTAGAAAGAAGTGAGAGGTTATGAATGAGGTGTAAGGGAAGGGGGGAGGGGAATGGCTTAAGCATGAGGCTAAAGCAAATTAGGTTCAAAAACATAAAATCCTCACCAGCATACTGTAACCTAAAGAGTAAGTAGTGGGCATCAACTGGTTAAGAGGGGCCAAGAGTAGTAGGGGAGAATGTCTAAGCCTATGAAAAATAGAGCAGTCTGACAGCCCCGGGTCCCAGCCACCGGTTCCTTCCCTCAATGAGCTGTTGACCAGAGTGACCCATGAGGTTCCAAAAACAAGACAGAATTCTGTCAAGGCTCTTGAAAGCCCTCCACAGG
Organism: Zapus hudsonius; assembly: GCA_004024765.1. Classification (NCBI taxonomy): domain Eukaryota; kingdom Metazoa; phylum Chordata; class Mammalia; order Rodentia; family Dipodidae; genus Zapus; species Zapus hudsonius. The sequence continues at coordinate 4,233 of PVHP010039000.1, read as the reverse complement.
CCTAAGGCAAAACCCTGTTGCTGAAGAAATAACAGAATGCCATCGATCAACATCAAGAGACCCTTCCAGGTCTGGAATAGTAACCAGCCCCCAGATGGCAGCTAGTGCAGGGCTGGAAGGCACTACACAAGCTGCCAGGGGAAGCTGATCAACAACAACTGGAGTAAATAGACCACTAACATGAAACACAGTTTGGGGCCATGAGTAGGCTGACCACACCTCCTACTGGGAGAGAACAGCAAACCAAGAAAGGAGCACTTGTGCAATGGAGGAGCCTGGGCCTGGGGGAGACAATCAACAGCTATTTAATTTGGCCAAATATTCCACTTAGTGGGGGGGGAACCCTTGATTGGAACTGGGGATTTAGGGCGATATGCACTGGATCCCATACTCTTGGGCTCCCAAGAAACGATACACTATGTGAGCGTCTGACGGGGAGGCTACTAAAAATACAAGCTAAATAATCCAGAATGGTGTATATTTGTTAACCTATACTGATCTCACTCTCCGATGGAGATTGTGTTTGTATTTTTCAGGATGCAGTGAGATAGGTGGGGCCCATATAACCCTACCAACCGACCGCAGGCAGAAAGCTGAGATCCTGGCAAGAGATGAGCCACCACAGTCATATCGTGGAGGATCCATATGGAACCCTGCAGAGAAGGACGGAATGAACAAGGGACCCACAGCCACAGCCATTCAATCAACTCAGGATAAGCCAGTGAGACAGAAAACCCCGATTCTCGACACAAAAATCCCTAAGCTTACAACATTAAAGCATCCTTAATACTCAACCACCACGACTCAGGGAACTGAGCGGAAGAGGAGGCGGAAAGGTTGTGAGAGCCGTGGTTGGGGAGACTATCAGAGGCATGGCACCCCTCAGTAACAACACGCTTGGGTCAGGTGAACCCGGCTGAATACTAGGCTATCCATGGTCCCCTACCACAAAGACTGATCCAGATGGCCCTTGGAGGAGGATATCCAGCTGACTGGGAATGGGGAAGGGGGGCAATGAGGAATTGGCGATAACAACTCATTGTTGGCCACTAAACAATGTAACTCATTATGGACAAAATAATAATAATAATAATAATAATAATAATAATAATAATATTTTTATAAAGAATAATTTAAAAAGAAGTTTATCATATAAATGGCTTTAACTTAGGTGTGCTGGTGTTATTTAGGTAATAATTTTTAAAAATTTCCTTCCAAAGTTTGAAGGTGTAGTTCCATAGTATTGTCCACAAGTAGCTAGTATGTACAGAGTCATTGGTTCAATCCCCAGCCCTCACACAAAAATCTGCTTTTGATTGGTATCTTTGAAATCCTAATTCATGTTTATCATCACTTAGGGAAAGATGAGACAAGGCAAGAATGTAATCAACAATTGCTTTGGGCAACTGAATCACCTATTAATGCAGTTGATTGATGCTTTCTCTTTTCACTTGAGGTGAAAAGCATATATGAGAATCTTTATTATATAGAGGGTAAAATAGAGAGTTGCTATGTATATTAAAATGCATGCCACAATAACTCTAATAACCCTCAGATCATAATGGGGGGACCTCTTTTGCAAAGGACCTTGATAGCTTGCGCCCATTTTTAAGTAGTGCCCAGTAACACAAGATGATGATTTTCAATAATAGAGCTTGTCTTTTTTTGGTATGTATGATATGGTTTTACTTCAGAGCCATAGAGCTCCAATTGAAAACAAGGTAAATCAATCCCTTTCTGATTATGATAGAACATTCAAATTGAAAGGATTTTGCAACCTTGTCCATGTTAATTGTTGCTAAATTCAAAATAGCTAGGAAATTGAATCAGACTAGATTCCTTTAGCTGATGAGTGGGTTATGAAGACATGGAACATACATACAGTAGAATTTTATTTAGCTGTAAGGGAAAATGAATTTATGAAATTTGAAGGAAAATGGATAGGCCTGGTGTAATAGAAAAAATTTAACAACACCAAAAAAAAAAAATCAGTAAGGATGGCAGCTGAGTCTGTTAGGGAGCTGTTGGTTTTTTTGGATCTCTTTCTTCCAGGCTCCATTCTGTGATCAGTATGATCCATGGAAATCAATGAGAACTTGCCTGCCAATAAAATAAGGAGAAAAAATGTGAAATTATCAAGAGGAAAAGCAAAGAGAGTAGCTTGAGTACCTCTCAGAAAAAGTAGATCATGCAACAAAAGCAGAAGGTAGCCAATGAGAAGTCTATGCAGTCATGAGAAAAATAATCACCAGCTTTTCAGAAAACCTGGGAGCCATTGCTATTGGACTGCACCATAAGCTCTAAAATAAAAATTTCTCAGTGACTAATCACTACATGTTGCAACTTACTCTCATATCTATCTGATTTAACTTTGCAGCCTGGTTTAGCGTGATGTTTTAGAACCATTCTATAAAGAATAAAATTCCAACAATGCATGTGGGGAAAATAAAGCTGAGATACTAAAGGGTCCCAGTCTTTATATTCCCCAAACCACAATTTTTCTGTACCAGACTATGTTATTTTTGCCTATCTACTTTTCTGAGCAGGAGAGGGTGCCTCTTTCTAACACCCACACCCCCCCCACACACACACATGAAAGCTCGAGTGGAGTACACTTTGCTCCTCAACAACCTTCTCCCATCAATTACTGATGTTCTGACAACCTCTGAATCAATCCATTAACCTTTTCTTTCACATCACATACATATACTCCACCTTTCCTGTCTTGAAAATTTCCCTATATTCCCCTCTAACAAAATTTTGTAACTTCTTCCCTGTTATAGCTTAGCATATCATGTGTTTCCCCTTCCTTGACTAATTTTTATCCACACCTCACATTTTACCTCTATACTTCTTTACAATTATATTTTCAAAAGACAAATGATAATGCCAGTGATATAATTACAAAGTTGAATTAAATCATCAGGAAAAGTGGGTCCAATCTTGCCTGAAAGGGGACAACCTTCCTATGTATCGGTCTATCTTCACTATGTCTTCTGAAGCAGTTCCTCTGCCTGTCCCTTCCATTTTGATGTTTGACAAGATTCTGTGGTTCCTTCCTGCTCTCATTTCTTCTAAATGTGTAGCAGCAATGAGAACCCACTCCTGGACTTCAGACACATGTTTGGTCAACCAGAAAACATTTCAATTGCTGCAGTCTTATAAAAAATACCTGAAGTCATTCTTCATGTTCTCTCCATCAAAACCCAAATCCCACTGTGCGGAGGAGACTGGGATCAAAATATAACATCTACATGGAAAAAAAATGACAGTAGTAAGTTTTGAAAAAATCCTATTTCGGGCTGGAGAGATGGCTCAGTGGTTAAAGGTGTTTGCTTCAAAGCCTGACAGCCTCATTCAATTCCCCAATAGCCACATAAAGCAAGATGGACAAGGCAGCCCATGAATCAGGAGTCATTTGCAGCTGCAGGGGGCCCTGGCACACTTATTCTCTCTTTCTCAAATAAACAAAATATTAAAAAGCTAAAAAAATCCTATTGAAGAAGTTTTCAAAACACAGTAGGAAAAGGTGAATATTCACAAAAGAAAATCAGATCTTGCCAAATTATCAATATTTGACTCATTTTACCTATACTGATCTCACTCACCAATGGAGATTCTGTTTGTATTTTTCAGAAGACAGTCAGAGAGCCATGGACAACCCAATTCCGCCAATAAGACATAGGATGATGATTGACAACATGGCAGGAGATGAACCATCCCTGACCTTTCATATAGGGCCCAAACAAAACCTATGAGAAAGCGATGAGCTAAACCAGAGACTCATAACCAGAGCAAGTCAGATAACCCATGAAAGGATAATGGAGACAGAGACCAACTATACCTAACACAACACAAAGCAGAAGATAAGAGACACGTAAGACCTCAATGATAAAGCAGACTTACCCAACATGACTCAGGGAAATGAGTGGAAGAGCTTCGCAATCTAGAAATGAATTATCAGAGGTCTCTGGGAACTACTTAGCTAAGACAACAATGAAAAGAATTAAGAGACTTCCGGTTCATGATGGCAGACTAGAAGCCACGCAGTGTCCCCAGGGGAACAGAGGTTAGGGTTTTTAGCTGTGCTAGAGGCCGTGGAAGCAAGCAATAGCCAAGTCCTCGACTCCAGTTGCCTTCCAGCAACAGAGTCTTCTGACTGAAACCTGAATCTATCTCAAGGATGCACCGGAGACAGTGAGTGCAAAAACCCAGCTGGCAGGACCTGCTCCT
>PVHP010038999.1:0-16588 GCA_004024765.1 Zapus hudsonius | reverse complement strand
GTGTGATGTGTGTGTATGTGGTGTGGTGTGGTGTGTGTGTGTGGTGTGTGTGTGGTGTGTGTGTGTGCGTGTGTGGTGCATGTGTGTGGTGTGGTATGTTTGTGTGTGTGTGTGGTTTGTGTGTGTGTGGTTTGTGTGTGTGATGTGTGTGTGTGTGCTGTGTGTGTGTTGTGTGTGTGGTGGGTGTGTGTGCGCACACACCAGTTCTTCTTGCTACTACAAACAAACACCATACTCTTCTGCCACTTTTCACATCCAGGTTCTGTGGGCAGCTTGAGAATTGAACCTGGCCCTACAAGTTTTGCCAGCAAGAACCTCCAACCACTTTCACCATCTCCTTGATTCTGCAGAAGGAAACCTGTAGGATTAGCAAGGATTCAACATTATTTAGTTCCAGTCCATCTTTCCTCCTCTTCACATAACATTCAGCAAATCTTTTGAGCACAGCATTTCAGTCCGGATGATAAGTGAAGAAGCAAAGCTTCCATCTCTACATTCGCTTCCTTCAAATTGAAACAGGGATCCATCAGACCTCCAGGAAGATAAGCTCTGTGCCTTGTGAAAGTATTACAATAACTTAAGAGGAATGTCTTTTGTTCCATGTTGTTTTTAAAGGGTCTTCTTATGTTGCTCAGACTGGCCTTGAACTTAGGACCCTGTTGTCTCTGATTCTCATCTGTTAGAATACAGGAACAGGCATGGACCGCCACATCTGGCTGATATACTTTGAATCAGTCTCTAATCACGGAGGACACTGAAGTTTTAATGGTGTTTTTGTTTTGTTTTGCTTTGCTTTGCTTTTTACATTCAGTTGGCCTTGAAACTGTGTGAATGAAACTGTGTTTTCATTCATGTGAAAAGCACTAAATTAGGTGTATTTTCTTTGAATTAATTTAAAATTATTACCCACAACATAAATAAACAACTATTTTAAAGTCTGTCTCACACATAGCATATTTGTTTATTATCTGCACATCTCTCCCACTAATCTGAAATTTCCTGTCCTCTGAAATGATTATCAATGAACATAACAGGCAACAGAGACAGAATAAATCTCAATTTCTAAGTATTCAAATGTTTGCTTGCTGTTGTACTTGAGTATAAAATTATAGAAACATGGGCTACTTTTTGGACGTAATTACAACTTTCAAGACTTCTTTCAGAATGCAGCGAGAGAGTTGGGGCCCATCTAACCCTACCAACAGACCATAGGCCGATAGCTGAGATCCTGGCAAGAGAGGAGCCACTACAGTCATACCGTGGAGGATCCATATGGAACTCCTCAGAGAATGTCGGGATGAACAAGGGACCCACAGCCAGTGAGTCAGAAACCAACGATCTTCGACACAAAGACCCCTAAACTCACAACCTTAAAGCAGCCTTAATACTCACCCACCACGACTCAGGGAACTGAGCGGAAGAGGGGGCAGAAAGATTGTGAGAGCCGTGGTGGGGGAGATGGTCCAGAGGCATGGCCCCCTCAGTAACAACACACTTGGGCCAGGAGAACCAGGCTGAGTACTAGGCTATCCATGGTCCCCTGCCACAAGGACTGATCCAGATGACCCACGGAGGAGGAGGATATCCAGCTGATTGGGGATAACAACTCATTGTTTGCCCACTAAATAATGTAACTCCTTATGGACAATAAAAAAAGACTTCTTTGAACCCCCCCCCCAATAAACCAGTGAGAACTTTTTCAGCTGCTTAGAGACAGACGCCTCCCCTCCCATGCATCTGCCTAGGAAGCCACAGTGCTAGAACAGAGGCCCAGTGCCACCGTTGCTGAACACTCCCTTCTGAAAGCCCACGTGTTCAGATACAGTTTGCCGAAACCCATCTACAAGATTAGCAATGTTCATTATGCATTTTGTAAGCAAGATTCTCCATTGACAATCAAGGAATAACCAAGTTTTTATCTCGAATACTGAGTGACAATTCCTTTCTTTCATATACTTAGGCATCAGGAAAACTGAAATTATATTTCCAGTCATTTGAAAAAATTCAGTATCTTTTCAATCATATTTTCAATCATATTTTCTTCCATTCTGTTCACATTAATGATTACAGAGACTGAATCAAACAAGCCCAGTCCTCCTGACTTTATTATTTTAGATTTCTATTTTAGTTTAATTATTAATTTTCTTTTTCTTGCTTAAATTGAAATAACTGAACTTTTTCTGTGAATCAATGTTTATTTAAATTCAAAAGTGTATATGTTAAAGAAGAATTACACATTTAAAATATTAAAATCTATATCATCAATGACATTAAAGTAACAGGAAACAGTATTGCTAAAGTAAAGTTATATATAGCCATAGTACCTTATAGACTGTATCTTCTAACTCTATTTCTATAAAGGCAAATAATGCATCGATTCTCACCCTGTTAGAATTCCATTTACTCATTAGCATCTTATTTCTGCAAGCGTAATTATAAACAATAATCACTGTGCTTGAAGTAACCGCTTTGAAAGAATGATTTCTTGTTTGGTTAATTAATTCACATGGACGCTTTTATATGTTGGTCATTATGCAATGTAGAAAAGCAAAAGATCATAAATAAAATTATTTTGGGCCAGAGAGATTGCTTAGCAGTTAAAGGCACTTGTTTGCAAAGCCTGAAAACTCAAGTTCAATTCCCCAGTAACCATGTAAACTCAGATGAACAAAGTGGCGCATGTACCTGGAGTTCATTTGCAGTGGCAGGAGGCACTGGTGTGCCTATTCTCACTTTCTCTGTGTGTCTATCTATCAAATACATTAAAAAATTAAGTTTCATGCCAATGAAACAGCAGCTGATTATTAAATTTTCATTATTGGACTTGTCAAAGTAATACAATTTTTATTGTTGTTTTTGTAACCTGACTATGATTGGACAAGCTGTGGTCACCTTGATGTTTCTGTGCTTTGTAATTTATGGGTAGAGTTGTTTCCAAAGGCCTCAGTCAATACATATATGTTAAATTGTTTAGATTGTCTGTAAAGGCTTGCATGGTATTGTCATTATTGTTGCTTGTGTGTGGATGTTTTATGTGCACATATGCACCCACATAGTGTACCTGGTCACACCTGCTGGCAATGACTGGAGAACATCTCCCATCCCCCACCATTGGTCTTCTGTCCATTCTTATTGGAGACAGAGTCTCTTACTAATCCTGGACTTGGCATTTCCACAGAAGCCCTGGAGGCTCTTTTCTCTGCTCCCTCATGGGCCAGGTTTCCAGGAGACTTGCGCCATGTCCTGCTGTTGCTGGGGGTCCTGGTGCTCTAACTCAAGTGATCTCTCTCAGGCCTCGAGGGCCCTATAGCGGTCTGAATCAGGCGTCCCCCATAAACTCATGTGCTCTGAATGCTTGTTCCCCAACTTGGCAGGTAGAGCCTTGCTAGAGGAGGTGTGTCACTGGGGATTGACCCTGAGGCTCATCAGCCCCTAAGCTTGCCAGGGTTCCTTTGGCTCACACTTCTGTGGGAAGGAGGAGGTGTTCAGTTTCTGCTCATGCCTTTTTTCTCCTGCCATCATAACGCGTGTCCTGGAGAGCGTCAAAGTAAGCGCTGTCCTCCATCAGCTGCTGTTGCCCAGGTGTTTTGTCCCAGCGATGAGAAGGGAACCACACCAGGGCCTCAAGCTCACACAGTTGGAGCTTGTAACCACAGAACCACCTCTCCAACCCATAAGTATATTTTTAAATTTATGTATTTCTTTGCATGTATGTGGGCACAACAGGGTCTCTTGTCACTGTGTGCAAATGAGCAAATGCTCCAGCTTTTGCATCTAGCTTTACAAGGGTATTGGAGAATTGAACCCCTTTCCTACGGAGTGTACAACAAGCACTTTAATTACTGAGCCATCTCCCCTGAACATATGGTATTCTGTTTAATGTTTCCATTATAGTACCTAGTTTTTCATGCAACATACTGATTATATTAGCAAAACTGAACCTAAATTATACTGAGAAATTTGCATATTTTTGTAATCCATATCTGATGTACAAATCTTATCCTCAAAACTTTGTTTTTCATTGTTTTTCTTTTGTACTCTGATATTTTGATTCCTTACCCTCATACTCTATGTAATTTCAAACTCCAAGTAGTCTGTCGGGTATTATCTAAAAATTTAATAATATTAGAAAAATATTTTTAAACTTGCTTCAGAGAAATTTTATTTTTTGTTTTGTTTTGAAAAATAATGAAGACTCTAGTGCAAAGTTAAACTAATGATAGACTTATTTTCCTCCTTTTAGTGTTAAGTCCTACATGTGTGCACTATAGACAGATCAAGCATGTTCAAGGAGGTGTGGCCATAGACAACAATTGTACTCCAACATTTACCTCTTTCTCATTTTCCACACACACACACACACACACACACACACACACACACACACACACACGACACAGCAGACTTAAGTTTCCACCTAATGATCATGCACACACCTTCTCTCAACTTCTACAAGATCATTTAAAAATATTTTTTTTTATTTTTTTATCTTTACTGCCCAAAATTAGATACATTGATTGAGTAAATATTGTGCTTATATTTCCATTTCCTTTCCACCAATCCCCAATCCCCTGGGTATCCTCCTCAGTGGGCACACTGGAACAATCCATGTGGCAAGGGGTTATGGATAGCACAGGAGGCAACAAGGTTGCCCCCCCTTTATGAATTGTAGCTGAGGGGGGTAATGTCTCTGGGTAATCTCTCCCACCATGGCTCTTACAATCTTTCCGTCCCCTCTTCCACTCTTCTGTACAGACAAACATAACATACTAAAAAAATATTCTTATGGCATCATCCGGTATTTGCTTTTCTGTGGATGGCTTCTGTTAGTTAACCTAATGATCTCTAGCTTCACCCACACAGCCACAAACAATGAGATTTCCTGTATACATATACATGTATGTTCTTTATCCAGTCATCAGTTAATGGACTTAATTGTCTTTTTCTTAGCTATTGTGAAGAGTACTGCAATGAGTATGGAACCATGAATGTCTCTTTAACATGCTGATTTTTTTACCTTTAGATATACACAGTAGTTGCATGGCTGGATCTTTTTTCTAGTTGTATTTTTAAATTATTGAGAGACTTATCTGCTGTTTTCTGCAGGGTGTCTTTTCCCTCTGCTGATCTGTTGAATCTTTGTTGGGCAGAGGCTTTTTGTTTTTAGTTTTTATAATCTCATTGTCAATTTTCTTTTATTTCTTGTTTTGGTGATTTTCTCTGAAAATATGATTGTCCATTCAGTATTCTGAACCATCAATGTTTTTGTCTAGATATTTCCATTTTAGGTCTCACATTTAAGTTTCTATCAATCTGAGGGTTTTCTTTTCTTAACTGGTGTAAGTTAGAGTTCTAGCTTCTTTTTTTGCATTTGTATTTGGATACAGTTCTACAGCATCACTGGAAAGGCTGCTTTTCAAAGCACATTCATAGTGTATTTTTTTCCTCTGTCCTTGATCTCAGTGTCTATTTCACGCGATACACTCTTCTCATGGTTATAGCTTCTTGCTGAATTTAAAATCAGGAAACATTACATGTTCTACTTTACTTTTATTCAAGATTGCTTTAGCTATTTAACCTTCTGTGCTTCCATACAATTTTAGAGTTACTTTCTCTATTAATTTGGTATTTTTATAGAAATTGCATGAGTCTATAGATCACTGTAGGAATTATGGGTTTTTTAAATAACATCAATTCTTCCAATACACCAATACTGTATGCATATGTGCACACCCCATGAGAAACAGGAGTCAGGTAGATTTTTTTTAAACAGGTAGTTAGGGACAGAAGCCCTAAGGGGGAACAAGGAGATGCAATCTGTTTATCCTGGCAAAACCAGAACTTGAGTCTCATCCTGTCTCATCCAAGATGGCTGTCAACAGAGCTTCCTCAGTTCAGCTTATCTGGGTTCAGTCCCCAGACTTAGGGAATCAATAGATCTTGACCTCTCTTTTCTTTGTGCCCTGTGACCTAGACTGAACACACATTTAAGTCTGTCTCTCCTCCCAGCCTGGCTGAGACCAGCATTGCTGGGAAGAGGGAGAGTATTTATCTCTACCTGGGTATTTTAAGGTGCTTGCCTTCTATTTCTGTCATGCTTTGGGTACCTTCCAACTTTGATAACATGAATGATTTTTCTTTGATTTCTGAGCCTTCACTATTTCTTATTTCTCTCTGATATTTTATTTGAAGGGGCTTCTAGGTTCTAGGTCCTGCTTGTGTGTGCGTGTGTGTGTGTGTGTGTGTGTGTGTGTGTGTGTGTGTGTGTGTGCATAACTGTTTCACCCTTTGTCTAGATATTATTTTCTCCTAAATAAATGTAACAGTTCTTAATTTATTCTTGTCAAGTCTATTTTTATGAATTATTTGTTAAAATAGGATAAGGACCCATAATTGGGATTCATAAGTCTTTGAGACTCTCTGAACCCCCCAATCTTGCATCAGTTGATAAGACAGCTTTTCATGTTTTGTGTCGTCTTTCATTTATTTCATTGGTGTTTTTAATGTTTATTTTAGAGACTTTGTGTTTCTTTGAAAGTTATTTTTTCTGTCTTGTAAGTGGAATTTCTTAATTTCTATTTCAGATAATTCCCATGTGACAATGCTGATGATTTTTGCATGATGATTTTGTCTTCTGAAACTTGCTGAATTTATTAGTTCTAATACTTATGGTTGACATCTGTGTGTTCTAATCACCTAGACAAGTGAAGGCAGACAATGTGAAATACAAAATCAAATCTCAGAAAACCAGCATGCTACCCCATCTCTTCTCTTTTTGTTTTGTCTGTTTTTTTTTTTTTTCTGAGGTGGTGTCTTCCTGTAGCCCAGGATGACCTGGAATTCACACTGTAGTCTCAGGCTGGTCTCAAGCCCACAGCAATCCTCCTACCTCTGCCTCCTGAGTGCTGGGATGAAAGCATTCCCTGACACACGCAGCCTTATTCTTGTTTTCCCCCAGTGTAGCCAGGTTAGTTATTCCATGATTTTTCCTCCTTTCTTTGGGGTGGGGTCTGAGGCAAGTGTGCAGTAGCAGAGAGACCGCAGCCTGTCCTCTCTGTCTCTGGTGTCCTCATTGAGCAGCAGGAGTGTTCTTCCCTCGGGATTGCTCAAGGTTTTAATATTTTGAGATCTGTCAGCTTCCCCCTTGCTCTGTGCCATCTCCAAGGTTAAACTCTGGGAAAGGAGCCAGCATCCTGGGCTCATCTTGTCAGAAGCAGAAGTCAGACAGACTTTTATTTTTTTTTTGACTTTTTCTTTTTTCAAATGCCTCTCTTCTTCTACTTTGCTAATCCAATAACCAATGTTGGTCATATGTACAAATTATGGTCCTAGCCCTTGGCAACAGGAGGCAGGAAGACCTCAATTTCACATTCCCAGCTGACATATGCACTGACACACTATATCAAAACAAACAGGGCTGGAGAGGTGGCTTAGCAGTTAAGGTGCTTGTCTGCAAAGCTTAAGAACCCGGGTTCAATTCCCCAATGCCCACTAAAGCCAGATGCACAAAGAGGCACATGCATCTGGAGTTTGTTTGCAGTGGCTGGAGGCTCAGCCACTGGATGGCTCTCTCTCTATCTTTCTTCTCTGTTTCTCAATCTCTCTCTGTTTGCAAATAAATAAATAAATATTTTAAAAGCAAACAAAAAATGAATCTGAAGCAGAGCAATTATAAGGAAAGTAAATGAAACTTTTTTGAGATTTAGAGAGATACTTTCTTGGTTTCTGAAGAGAGGGGAACGTACAGGGAGCTCCCACCAATAGTGAGGAAAAAACATATGTGGCAGATGCCCCTCCTGCCAGCCACAGGGCTACAGGGAGAGGGCTTGCCAGAACCAGGGGTCTGTGCTATCCAGCCAAGAGAGAAGAAGAGAGCAATTTGCCTCGTCCTCAGGGGTAAAGCTCTTGGTGGCATTTCCTGTTTTCCTGCCCCAGGTGAGCCAGAAACTTTTAACAGGAAGAATGACACTATTTTTCCAGCCTTGAGCATAACTAATAAATACACTTAAATATAGATTTTTAACTGTATTTCCTATAACCTCATAAAATTCAAAACTGACCCCATTTCTTGTATATATACAAACCTATTTTCAGGGACAAGTTTTCCCTACAGAGTCTGAATATCTCTAACACATAATCCCTATTGCAACCACCTAAGCAACTCCCTCCCCCGAGACTCAGAATGTTCCTAGTGTTCATAGTAGAATAATCCAAGGTGCCTTAAGAGTCTAAAAAAGAGATAAGATATAATTATATATTCCAGAACAAGAAGTATTTGTTACAGATATTTCAAGAGTCTTTCTGAAGCTCTCATGCTACTTCTCTGTATGCTAATAAACACTGGCAAATGATTTTCTAGGGTAGGCAAAATTACATAAAAATTGCTCTTCAAAATTCTGACACAATTTAGGGAGCCAAGTTTATGAAAAATGTTATATAAACCAGTCATTTTTAACTTCATGTTTACAACACAGGAGTCTCCACCTAGGCACAGAATGAGGTTTAATGTCACCAATATTCAGAGTTCTGTAAATTTCTCTGACTAATGCATCATAAAAAATAACGTGTGAATTTCCTCAGTGCAGAACACTGAGATCACTAATTAGTTGCTGCAGATCAGAGAACAAGATGCCACTGGGTTTACACAGCAGTTGGGATCATATTTCCTAAGATAACATTCCATTATCAAAATGCACCAAGTTGAAAGTAACAAAACTTAAAAAAAATATTGTTTCTTGTCATTTAACAAAAGAGAAATGTCAGATTCCGAAGCCAGGGCTGGGAGAGTAGCTTGTCATTCAGGAACAGAAAGCTTTCCGTCCTGTGCAGGGTTCTGCATGTGATCACCAGCTCAACAAGAAAAAAAAAAAATAAGAAGAAAGAAAAGAAGATGCCCTGTGGTGTGAAGCAAGCCCTGTGGTATGGGCCAATGTGGTGTTCTGAAATCTATCTTTCTCCTGTTAAAACCTTCATTTGTTAAACATTGTTCAAAATTATTTTAGAATTTGTAAAACTAGATTATAATTCAATTCTCAAACTCATGCCAACTGCTTTTCAACAGAGACTGAAATGGGGTGAGCTGGTGGTTAGAATTTAGATAACACCCAGCAAAAATTCAAATGCACACCAAAGTTTAAGGATTACCCGTGTTCTTGTCTACAAAGTTAAAGAATTAAAATCATAGACAACAAGATAGTAAGGTATAGTGGAAGGCTTTATTATTTAAGGTAACATGGACATGGAGAGTTACAGAGTTCTCCAGCCACCAGTGTGGGGAGAACATGTGGAGAGTTTAACAGAATTTATGCTGTTTAGCTAAACAAGCAGAAAAGGGAAAGATCATGAGAAGAAAAGATTCAGGTGGAAGAGAAATCCAGCCCCTCAACACAGGCTGCGGTGGGGGCTGGGGAGACCTTACCCATCCCTAGAGAGTCAGAGGTCCTTCTTCTATTCCATGTGGGTGAGGAAGAGAGACCGGATTAATTGTTCAGTCAGTATTTTATGCCCCAGGTGGGCAGGGAGACCAATGATTGGTTCATACCTGACCAATAAGTTTTAGGTTTGGGCTCTGGCTTAGAGACACCTCCCACTCAAGGAGAGGGTTTCCATGGAGCTGCCTGACCCTTCACAAGACAGTGGAAGACTTTCTTCAAGATGGAGGAGATGAAGGAGGAGTTTGAGCTCAAGTTCATCCCATGATACAACGTGTCTCAAAATATCAAAAACAAAAAAACAAACAAGATTATTTTTGCCAGAGTGACCATGTCTACTAAATAGTTCCCCTATCTGAGGGCTTTTCTTACCTCATGGCTATTTTGTTTGTGTAATGTCAAGTTATATGAATCCTGATTGAGAGAGCTTTCTGGATCCATGGCCGATAATGATTCAGAGCTTGAATACCTAAAGAATTCGCTGCCTCTCAAGTAAAACTCATTATAGGCCACACCATGCTTTGAAGGCTCTCCTCACTTGTCAACTTGATAATCTTTAGAATCATGGAAACAAATACATGTCCAAGTCTGCAAGGGAGCATCTCATTTAGCTTAACAGAGGTGGGTGGCCCCCTTTCCATCCGGGAAGAAGACAATCTGAGCTCCAGAATTCGTCTCTCTGCTTCCTGACCTTGACACAACGAGACCAGCTGCTTCGGCTCAGCTGCCATGCCTTCCCCACCATCATGCCCTCTGAACTCAAACTTCAAACCAAAATAAACCTTCCCTTTCCTTAATCCGCTTTTCTCAGGCATTTGGTTGAAGCAGTGAAAAAAAGTAACTATTATAGGTCCAAGCCATTTTTAACTGGGTTGGGAACAACATGAGGAGAAGAAAGAATGTCGTGAACTATTTTACATTATGGTAATTGATATCGTGGTTTAAATATAAGAGTTATTAGATAAAAGTCTATTGCTAAAGACATAAGAATTGTAGCAAAGATTTAGCAAATTATAGCAAAGATTCTAGAACAGTGGTTTAAGTTTAGAGGGAAATAAGTATTACTAGAAATGAAAACAGGGAAATAATTCACCTCCTATACCTCTATGAATATTGTAAAAATATATTAATCTGTTCTTGACAGTACAGTTTATTACCTTAGCATGTAAAAAAAAATTATATTTGGAAGGTTTTGTATTCTACAAGAGTGGGGATGAATGATTACATTAAGAACGTCTAATACACAACCACAAATGAGACATAGGTTCTAGAAATCTTATAGCCCAAAGCTGTCTTCTTTGTACTATGCACTTTGTACTATGATTTTTAAGATGAAAGACACAATATTCAGTCTTGATTCCCCAACGTAGAGCTATCACAGACTAGCTGTGCGATTTCAAGCAGTTTATCCATCCTCACTTAAGAAACGGAATAAATACAGTAAACAACATATCTCGTTTCTAGTTTTGGAGGGGACGTGGTTGGGTTCTGCACATGCCTGCATTGGTACCAGTGCCTAGAGAGTTCTAAATGACTTTCCATTATGCGTTGACTAGCTGCCTGGAACTGAGGTCCATCCTTGCACAGTAAGAAAGTGAAGTGTGCTCAAGGTGTTGTGTGAGTCAGATGCCAGACAGATCACTTACCAGGAATTCCCCAAAGAATGCATAAACACAACATGATGTAGAAGACTTGGGTCTTTAGACCCAAAACTTATTAACAATGATGGATATAAAACCGTATATCCAAAAGAAGCTGGAATACTACAGGGTGAGTAACAATTCTCCTTTCTGCCCTCACTTCCTCACTTTCTATTTATTTGCTTGTTTGTTTGTTTTGAGACCAGCTTTCACTATGCATCCCACGCTGGTCTTACCTTGCTCCAATCCTTCTGCTCCTGCTTCCGGTGGGCTGCTGTGCTAGTTAAGGTCAACTGTCATCTCACCAAAAATTTTAGGCCACCCTGTGCTGATGACCCAGTAGAGTGGGACATGGTATTTCCAAAAGCTAAGCAGCCACTGGAGCTAAGAAGGATTGTGGCTGTTGTCTCTCTCAAAGGGAACAGCCGGAGGCAGAAGGCATCCGGGCATCCGAGCCAACATAGGGCAAGGAAGAGAGCAGCGGTAACCACAGAGTCAAGGGCAAATCCAACTCCATTTTTCATATGAGCAAAACTGCTTTACCGTGCGGAAGCACCTCCTGAGCCTTCTGAGATTCAGAAAAATAGTATCTCCAGCCTCTACAAATAGCCAACATCATCAGAATGTTGGTCATGAAGCAAGACATTTGCACAAGTGCAAAGTCCACAAATACAAGTCAAGTCTCATCTTTTCTTCTGAACCTCATGTCTGAGATGTTAAAGAAGAAATTGTGGAGGAATGAGGATGATCAGAGAGGGGGTTGACGATATCAGAAACTGTACCTCAGTCTCCAGGTTCGCAAAGGGCTGAGAGTTAGCGGCATACCTAAAATTGAGATTTTCATGGCTTCACGTGAGGTATGGAAAGGGCAGAGAGAAAAATAAGAACTCTTCCAGATCTTTCTGCTTTATTATTTTTATTTTTATGTTTCATTTTTGAGACACACAGAGAGAGAATGTTGTTGCAAACGACCCCCAGATGCATTTGTGCTTCTGCTTTTACATGGGTACTGGGAAATTGAACTGAGCCCAGTAGGCTTTATAGGCAAGTGCTCTTAACCACTGACGTGTCTCCCCAGCTCCTGCTTCACTATTTTTAATGCAGTATCTAAGCCTATCAAGTTATGCTATATAAAATGTGATAGATAAAGTAAAATGCATCTCTTAGCTACATGTTGAATATATGTAAATGTTATATCTACAACAAGCTTCTCATTAGTTTTCCTTGAATGAAATCATAATATAGAAACAAGTAAGCAAGCAAACGAACAAGCACAAAGGTCAGGTTTTGAGGCGACATCACATTCCCCAATACAGAAGTGATTTGTAAGAATTCAGGAAACTAGGTAAAAATTTGTCCCGTCCTATAGTGGTTTGAATGTGAAGTGTCCCATAGCCAAGCGTGTTTTCTATGTGGTTTCCAGCTGGTGATCATGTATCCAAGATTATTAACTTCTCTATACTGTCGGTCAGGCAGTTGTCCAACTACTTTACAGAAACCGATATACTTAATTCGTACAACAACTTTAATGACAGATGATGAATGAAGATTTAAGTGATTATGTGACATGTTTAAGGGTGAACATCAAGTGATGAACCAGGTAATTGAACCCAGAGATTGATTCCAGAGCTCACAATCACTATTTATCCTTCATAGTTTTCAAATGTCTACGTTGAATGGTTGTTTCTGAAAGAGGTTTCTGCTTGTGTGTGCATGGTGTGCATGCACGTGTGCATACATACAGGGATGCATGTGCTCGCGCATGCTCATGGATGTGGAGGCTAGAGGTTACATCAGGTATCTCGCTAGGTACAGTCTCACAAACCTGCCATTTAATTGGGGCCTATGGGAACTTGAACTCCAGTTCTCATGGCTACGTAGTATCCATTGAATCATCTCTTCAGCCCTATAAAATGTTTGACTTTTAAAAAATATTTTATTCATTTCTAAGCAGAGAGAATGAGAGAGAGAGAGAGAGAGAAAGAGAGAGAGAGAGAGAACACCAGGGCCACCACCTTGTGGGCCTGGCTTATGTGGGTCCTGGGGAATTGAACCCAGGGTCTTAGGCACTGGAGGCAAGTGCCTTAACGGCTGAGCCATCTCTCCAGCCCTGACTTTTGTATGAGAGATGCAGATTCATAAGAAATTATTTTATGGCTATAATAACTATCAATTTATGATAATAAACACTAGAAAACATTAAATATAGTATCTCTAAAGGGATGATGGCATATTGGTGACCTTCTAATTGCTGAGATAAAATACCTTCAGCTTTCAGTTCCAGGTTATTTCAGTTTACAGTTCCAGGTGACACTATGGCAGGAAGGACATGGCAGGATCTCGAGGCAGCTGTAAGGGGGCTCATGGTGAGGTAGCAGAGAGTGAGTAATGCTACCGTTTCTCCATGGCTTCTCTAGCCCAGGGAATGGCACTGCCCACAGATAAGGTGTGTTGCCCCACCTCAGCTAATCTAATCTAAGAAATCCTTAGCAGTCATTCCAAGAGATCTGTTCTGGTTGTTCTTAATCCTGCCACATCGACAACCAGTGGTTAACACCATCATATGTGTGTTTAAAAAGAAGACACATTGGAGCCTACAAAAAAGGCAGTGATAAACATGAAACCACCTAGGCATGAGGACATATGTCGAACAAATATGGCATGTGAAATGCAGAACAGGGGTCCCCTAAAGACACCCGTACCCCAAACTCAGAAAGGGAGACTGAGTCATCCTGCATGGTGATGGGGAATTAAAGGCTGCAGAGAGAACTCATATTAGTAATCAGCAGACCTGATGATGGCAGATCTCCCACGGAGACCCGATGAGTTATGATTTAGATAAGAAAAGTCCTCCACAGACTCATGTTTGACAGATGAATCCACAGCTGGTGGGCGCCTTTGGGGAAGATGAAAAGCCTTTGTGAGGAGGAGCCTGGCTGATGAAAGGAGGCTCCTGGGGGCCAGCCCCTGGTCCCAGTGCTCTCTGCTGATGGTGCTCTTCCAGCCACACCCCATGCTCCTCCCACCCCAGGCTCAGCTATTGCACTACACCTTCCCTGATGTGACGGAACAGACCTGTGTAACCGGGAACCAAAATAAATCCTAAAGTCTGGTATTGATTCACAGTGCCATAAAAGTAACTAACCTGGAAACTGCTATGGTAAGTAAGAGTCCAGGTGAATGAGAGCGAAGTAAGCTGGAGTCAGAGAACTGCTGACTTATAGCTGCTGCACGTGCCCTTGAGGACAGACAGAGATTGCAAGCCAGGGGCCAGGAGAAGAAGCTTAGAGGAGCTGCAAAAGGGAAGGACACATATTTTCATGACAACATTTGACTTTATTACATATGCACATTTATTATCAGACTGCTTCTGCAGAGGTCTGAGCTGGGGCCCACTGGTGTCACCAGTGTGGCATCTGATGTAACGCAGACGCTGTGCTGTTGGTCATCTTCCATGCTTGGTGGTGGTTAGAATTCAGTTCCCAGCAAATGTAAGCACACAATTGCTCTTCAAATGCTGACCAACTCAGTTCACAGTGGTCATTCTCTCTGCCCTCTCAGGCCTTTCCAATATGGACCGCAAGCAGGAGGATCAGCACATGGGGGACCTGCTTCTTTAAGGCCAAGAGTAGAGTCCTCTCTCATGCTTAGAACCTGGGTTCTTCCAATGACTGACCTAACTGGTCCAGGTATACCCAAGACAATCTTCCTTTAAATTAACTTAAAGCCAACTAATTAGGGACTTTAATTACAAATGGAATCTTTTGACATCATCACCAAATTAGTGTTTGATGAAATAACAAGGAGGATGTGTGCACACAAAGCCTGGGTGTCTCAGAAATCCACTTCCCACAGAGTCTGGTTAACCTTCTCTTTGCCACTTCTTACAAATTCTGAGCTTTCTGACCTCTGTGAGCTTTGCTTGGGCCATCCTCCAAACCAGAGCAGCAGGGCCTTGCCTTATTCATTACTTTCATTGTATTTTATTTATTTGCTTATTGATTTATTTATCATTTATTGAGGCAGGGCCTTATGCGCTCCAAGCTGGCCTTGGAATTCACAATGTAGCTGAGTAGGATGGATGGTTGTGGTTGTCAACTCAATAGGATTAGAACACCATAAAACAAATCTCTGGCTTATGTCTAAGGGATTTTCTACATTAGGTTAATGGATGTAGGAAGACCCGCCCTAACTGTGGTTGGTGGCAATCCAAGGGCTGGAGTCCTGGACTATATAAAAAGGGGAGAGCTATCTGCATGATAGTATGCATCCCTCTGCTTTGTGTTTATGGGCTGAATGTGACCAGCTCCTTCCTGCTCCTGTCTCCACATCTTCCCTGCCATGATGAACTGATCCCCTCAAACTGTAAACCAAAATAAACCTTTCCTCCTTAAGTAGCCTTTTTTCAGTATTTTGTTGCAGCAACTAAACAAGTAACTAGTATACTGAGGATAACTCAAATTAATGATCCTTCTCCCAAGTGCTGGGGTGACTTCTGTGCCACCATTACTGGCTTTTATGTAACGTAAGGGATCAAATCCAGGGCTTCATGCAGGCTGAGAAAACACTTTAACAACAGATCTATATTGCCAGTCTCCAGCGGAAGGATTTTCTAAGTTCTATTTTTAATATTTATTTAATTTATTTGCAAAGAGAGAGAGAGACTGACAGAGAGAGAGAATGAGAATGGCACACCATGGCCTTCAGCCCCTGCAAACCAACTCCAGATGCATGTGCCACTTTGTGCATCTGTCTTTACTTGGGTAATGGGGAATCAAACTCAGGTTGTTAGGCTCTTCAGGCAAGTGTCTTAACTGCTGAGCCATCTCTCCAGCCCACCTATTCTATTTTTAACATTTGTATTAATATACTGATAATATTATATAATTCTCTCACTTAACATGTGTGATGTAATCATTTACTGTATTCAAAGATTTGCAGTTATTACAATTACTATAAAAATATTTCACTCAGTTTCTCTTGCTGTCAAGCCTTAAGCATCCATTTTTCTATAGGCTTGCCTATTCTGATATTGCACTCTTACTAAGAATATACAAAAGCCATATTTTCTGACTGTCCTCTCCCTAATATAATGTTTTGAGCATCCTTGTTGTAGTTTGTGTAGCAGTTACGTTCTCATTGCTGGGACAAAACATTCGACATGAAGCACTTATGGGAAGAGTTTATTTCAGGCATATAGTATCCCTGGGAAGTTCCATTGTGGTGAGAAAGCATGAAGACCAGGTCACATCTTCATGTGTCTGCCAGAGAGAGAGAGAGAGAGAGAGAGAGAGAGAGAGAGAACAGCAAGGGAGAGCTAGCTCTAAATATCCAGTAGGCTGGATTCATCAAACACAATATCTGTCCCTAACAACACATATCCTCCAGCAAGGCTCCACCTCCAAAAGTTCCACCAGCTGGCAACTAAGTAGGAAAATTAATCACAAACACTGGATGCTACAGGGGACACTTTACATTCAAAACACCACAGCGTGTGTCAATATTTCTTCCCATTTC
>PVHP010038998.1:0-16466 GCA_004024765.1 Zapus hudsonius | reverse complement strand
TTCTGTGTGCTTTCCCCTAGCAAGTATCCACACTGACTGAGGAGCTTCAAGACTCTGCAGCAGCTGTCAGAATCGGGGCCTATGTGGGAGCAGGTGTCACCGCCGGGCTGGCTCTCTCACTGATCATCGGGGCTTTAATTCTCAAATGTAAGTGGTTGGCCATCCTCTGCCAAGGAACTGCGAATATAGGAAACAATGCAGACCTTGATAGAAATATAACTTTATAGTTATGCCTAAAAGTGATTAAACTAGATACTCGTTTCTTCCCAAGTGCAGCATTTATAATAACTAGTAAGCACGTGACGGTCCTATGGGTCAGGCAGGCACTTTGCTAACTGGTTTTCATACATCTTAGCACCATCCATCACAATCTTAAAGGCAGGCAGCATTCTCACCCAAGGTTACAGTGGAGGGAAGTGAAGCTTAGCGAGAGTAAGCCAATCAGCAAGACACAAAGCTGGGCTTCAAGTCCAAGCAGATTGTCCAGGGCCTGGTCTCTTTCTCTGCTCATGAAAGCTAATCTTTTTAACCTATGGATTAGCCTACGATGAAGAGGAAGCACAACCTCTTTCTGAATATCTAGTTCGTTTTCTCAGGCATAGCAGTTTTTTTTTAACTTTTTATTTGATAGTTTCCATAAACCATAAACCATTATGATTCCCTCCCCACTCTCCATTACATCTCTTTCTCCTCTCAGTTAGTCTCTGTATGCTCTTTTAGAGTGAACCATACCTAGAGTCCTGGACTTGTTTTTCCTCTTCATTGCACTCAGAATTCATAGATACTTGCCTTTAATTAGAAAGAAAGAAAGAAAGCAGGCTGGGCATGGTGGCGCATGCCTTTAATCCCAGCACTCAGGAGGCAGAGGTAAGAGGATTGCCATGAATTCGAGGCCACCCAGAGACGACATAGTGAATTCCAGGTCATCCTGAACTTCAAGGAGACCCTACCTCGAAAAACCAAAACAAGCAAACAAGCAAATAAACAAAAACCAACAGAGGTTGGAGAGATGGCTTAGCGGTTAAAGCTTGTGCCCGAAAAGCCCAAGGACTCAGGTTCAAGTCCCAGTACCCATGTAAACCAATGCACACTTGGCTCATTCCTCTGGAGTTTGTTTGCAGTGGCTAGAGGCCCTACACCATTCTCTTCCTCTCTGTCTGTGTCTTTCTCTCTTTCTCTAAAATAAATAAATAAATAAATAAATAATAAAAATATTTTACAAAAAGAAATCAACAATTTTAGGATGATCTAGAACTCACTCTGTAACCCTAGTTGGCCTTGAAGTCACAGTGATGTTTGACAATTCACCTATGCGGCCCTGTGCTAGCAAACTGTCACATACATAGAATCTGCCTCGTACTATTTTCTAAATAAAAGCAATGCATTATTACTATTACTGTTATTTGCTATTTTTTTCTTCAGGTAGTCTAGCCCAGGCTGACCTGGAATTTACTCTGTAGTCTCAGGCTGGCCTCAAACTCACAGAGATCCTCCTACCTTTGCCTCCCAAGTGCTGGAATTAAAGGCATCTGCTACCATGCCCAGCTATCTTTATTATTTTCATTTATTTATTTTTGTGTTTTTAACTTTGTTGACACCCACAATACATATACAATATGCCATGATCATAATTCCCTCCCATGACCCTTCTTTTTCCCCTTGCCAAATCCCTTCTCTGATTCCCTTCTTCTTTCCAGCCTGTCTCTCTTCTATTTTGATGCCATCATTTCCCCCTCCTATGATGCAGGCCTTATGTAGGTAGCATCAACCACCATGAGGTCATGAATACCATGGCTGCTTTATGTCTGGAAGACAGATTGAAAGGCACTCCTCCCCTTCCTTTGACTCTTACATATTTTTCTTCATATTTATTGTCAATAATGAGATACATTGCATGAGCAAGTCTTGTGGTATCCCCATTTCCCTCCTCTCTGTTACCACACCACTGGGGGCCTTCCTATGTGGGCTTTCTGGACCAGTCCTTGGGTTGGGGGTTATGGATTGTATGAGAGGTAGCCAGATTTTTTCTCTCTCTCTCTCTCCCACTATGGCTCTTACAATCTTTCCGCCCCCTTTTCCACTCAGATCCCTGAGTCATGGTGGGTGAGTTTTAGGTCTGCTTTACTGTTGAGTTCTGAATTGCTGCTTTGGACTGTGTTGGGTATCCTCGGTGTCTGTCTCCATGTGGAGGTAGGTCTCTTGCTCTTCTCACCACTTTCTCAAAGGTTTCGTCTGGAATCTATATCATAAGTTAGGGGTAGCTCATCTCCTGTCTAGGTAGTATCGCTGGTCCTGTTGGTGGGATTGGGTTGTCCACAGTTCTCACTGGCTTCTGAAACAAACAAATAGAATCTGGCCTGGGACTGGGGATTGGTGGGCCTCTTACATATTTTTAAAAAATTATTTTTATTTATTTATTTTTATGCAGAGAGAGAGAAGAGAGACAGACAAAATGAGCTGCTGCAAATGGACTCTTGAATCTTGATGCATCACTTTGTGCATCTGGGGAATCAAACTCAGGTCGTCAGGCATCCCATAGAAGCACTTTAACCGCTGAGCCATCTCTCTAGCTCCGGCTCTTACATTCTTACATTCTTTCCATCACCTCTTCTGCAATGGTTCCTGAGCCTTGGACGGTGTGATAGATACATCTCCCTTGGTGCTAAACACTCCACTGTCACTTCTCAGCATTTTGGCCAGTTGTGAGTCTCGTCAGTGGTCGCCACCATGTGAAAAGGGAAGCTTTTCTAACCCAAAGTGAGGGCAGCATTACAATGTGGGCATAAACATAAGTATTTAGAGGGTAGTTTGGTAGGTACAATATATCCATTCATCCAGACAACAATAGTAGTTTCCCCCTTAGGGTTTATGACCTCCCAAGTCATAGGCTTCTGACTAGGTTTTCAGTATCAGGCATGAGTTCCTTCCTGTGGATCAGGCCTCAAGTTTAACCAGAGAGCAATTGGTTTTCCCCATATCAGACAGGCCACCATTGCACCAGCTGGTACATTTGGCCAGACTGGCTATCCATAAAGCTTGCAGAGTTCACTTGTGTTTAATGCCATTGATGACTTTTCTTCCCCCACATGCTGAATATCTCTCCAGCATCCTTCAGTAGTTTTTAGAATAGTCCTGAGACACATGTTGGGAGTTTGATTTAATTCATTCTAAGTTGAGACCAAATTTTGCTAAACAACTCTTACCTTTCAATTTTAGTTATCTCATTTATTTGAGAAAATTTCCTTTATTGATTTGTCTTCTCCTTTTACCTAGGGCATTTTCATAGGAAAAGGAAGCTGCAGAATTCAAGGTAAGGAGAACGGAAGGAGGGAGAGAAGATCTTGGGGACACCTGCTCTGCTAGAGTTTCATCTTTCCTTGGAGAAGTTTATGGCCTAGACCTTTGAGATCTAAGCTTATACCTCCTTTGTGCTCCAAGCCTAGGAAAATCCAACATGTTTCTCTCTGATACATCTAGCTTCCATAGTTCTAAAGATAAGCTGTAGAATTTGTCTCCTTATCCTAAGAAATGTTTAGATATCTCTACTTTCATGAATTCCCCCCCCCCCCAATGGACTGAACCTTCAATTGTTTGAGTGCCTATTATTTCCTTGATTTGAGCTAGATATTGGTGTCACCAAAATCAACAAGAAAATAAATGTCTATTCTCAGGGCTTTTATAGCCCTGCCTGGACATTTCCACCTCTGTGTGGGCATTAAGGCTTCTACTGCAGGACCTTGCCCAGAGCAAGAGAATCAGACTCTCCCAGAGATGAAGGCTGAGCAGGCGTTGTTCTAAGTGAAATCAGGGCTGAGGACTCCAGAGGTAGATAATCTCTGTCTTCACTGCATTCCTGACTATACACACACATCCATTCACAGCGGGAGACCTCACATGATTATTACTCAGCTATGTGGTTTTAGGAGATTGGGTACAAGAATGCAAAATATGTCAAGGGGAAAAAAAAGCCTATTGCTGGGTGTGGTGGCTCACACCTTTAATCCCAGCACTGGCGAGGCTGAGGTAGGAGAATCACTGTGAGTTTGAGGCCAACCTGAGACTACAGAGTGAACTCCAGGTCAACCTGGGCTAGAGCAAGACCCTACCTCACAAAAACAATACATAAATAAATAAATAAACACAAATAAAAACTATTTAATACTAGTCATTTCATTTTATTGTTTTAGACTTATTACATATACACAATATGCCCTGATCATGATCCCTTCCCATGGCCCTCCTTCGTCCCCCTTCCATCTCCCCCCCATGGACCCCTTCCTTCTAACTAGTTCTATTTGGATGTCATCATTTTTGGCCCCCTATTAGCCAGGTCTTATGTGGGTAGCATCAGCCACTGTTAGGTTTGGAATGCGACAGCCACATTGGGTCAGGAAGACAGATTTGCAAAGCACTCCTACCCTTCCTGTGGCTTTCAACTGTGTTCTGCTACCTCTTCCCTGAGTCTTGGAGGGTGTGATAGGTAGAGGTGCCTCAGTGCTGAGCACTCCACCGCTTCTTCTCAGCACTTAGATGGGTTGTGAGTCTCCCCAGTGGTCACTGCCATCTGGAAAAAGAAGGTTCTATAACCAAAAGCGAGAGTCACATTAATATTTGGGCACAAACATAAATATTGAGAGGACTGTGTATGAATGAATGGATGATTACTCCTCTGTCATCTTTATACTGTATGTAGAAATTCCCGTTTTCAGTTTTTCTTTTCTTTTTTTTTTGTCTTTTTTTTAGGTAGGGGCTTTCTCTAGCCCAGGATGACCAGGAACTCTGTTAGCAGAGATTGGCCTTGAACTCTCAGTAATCCTCCTACCTCTGCCTCCTGAGTGCTAGTATTAAAGGCATGTACCACCAACCCCAACTTCTTCTTTTTTCTTTCTTTTTTTTAAAAAAAAATTATTTATTTGCAAGCAGAAAGAGATAGAGAGAAGAGAGACAGAGAAAATGGGAGTACCAGGGCCTCCAGCTGCCACAAACAAATTCCAGATGTGGGAACTAGGGAATTGAACCCAGGTCATCAGGCTTTGCAGCAAGTGCCCTAACCACTGAGAAATCTCTCCAGCCCTATTTTTTCTTACTTTAAAAAAAATTTGTTTATTTATTTAGAGAGAGGGGGATAAATAGAAAGAAAGAGAGAGAGAAAGGAAGGAAGGAAGAAAGAAAGAAAGAAAGAAAGAAAGTAAATGAATTGCATGCCAAGTCCTCCAGCCACTGCAAAGAAACTCCAGACATATGCACACTTTGTGCATCTGGCTTTACGTGGTCCTGGAGAATCAAACCTGGGCCATCAAGCTTTAAACTTCGTGCCGGGAACCACCGATCAACCCACTCTTCCCATTTGTATAGATGAAAACACTAAGGCACCAACTTTACTGAACAACGTTACTAAAACTCCTAAGACAAGGGATGTGCACATTTTATACCTCAGAAGAGTAAGTCTAGTTCCAATGTCCTAATTATTCCCTGCATCACCTATGACAGCCGTCACAGCTGTCACAGATCATGACCCTTTGGGGGCTGCCTGTTCCCCTGCGTTACTCCAACTGCAATGTTGTTTTCTCTTCGCAGCCTCATCACAATGGCCAGCCTCCCTCCCATGGGCTTAGTGAATGCGGTAGCCGAGAGGATGCGCTCAGAGCCAAACATCTATACCATCGAGGAGAATGTATATGAAGTGGAGAATGCCAACGAGTATCACTGCTACCTCAGCAGTGGGCGGCCATCCTGACCACTTCCGCTTTGTCACCCTTTGATGTGGGATCCAGTCCCTTCATTTTTGACCATTGTATTGTCCTTATTTGAAAACCATGAGACTTGTCAGCTCATAAGTTTTGGAGGTTCTGTTCACAGCTATGGAAAAGACCATTTCCATTTTCTGCAGATAGCTTGTGTGGGGACTGTGACCTCTGTATTCTAGCTGATGGGGTCACCCAGCCCAGAAACCACTAATCATGGGTGTTAGCGCTCAATTGCACTTTTATGTTTTGGTGTGTGTATGTGCATGTGCCCTGGGGGGGGGGGGGTTGTTCCTCAGTCATTCTCCACAAGCTTCTTTGACACTGAGTCTCATACTCAGCCTGGAGCTCATTGATTCCTATAGACCACCTAGCTAGCAGGCCCTGGGGATACTCATGTATCAGCCTCCTGAGATTTAGAATTACTTGCTGGTGTCACTATACCTGGCATTTTTGTGGGTGATGGAACTCCGAATCCAGGTTCTCATGTTGGTGCAACAAGCATTTTACCCACTGAGCCATCTTTCAGCCCTTCCGTCACACTTGTGTCATTAGGAGTTCTTGGTATGATGTCTCTGGAGCTCAGGGACATTTAGGTTTGTGATATGTCCATGGAGCTCCTGAATATGGAGGGAAATTTTTTGATAACATATGAGCAGGTCGTTTTTGACACCGGAAGTCTCATGTGTCACTGACTTTCATGGAAATTTATGATCCTTGAAGGCTAAGAAAGAGCCAGGCATGGTGGCCCATGTCTATAATCCCAGCATTTGCAAGGCTCATGGGGGGGCGGGCGGATAAGGAGTTTAAGGTTAGCCTGGGCTACATAGCAGGAACTTGTCTCAAGAAAACAAAACAAAGAAAGAAGGAAGGAAGGAGCTAAGAGAACAGATTAAGGGAGGAGCTACAAAATGATAGCAGGGTTCTCTCTGAGTCTCCGTGACCAAGCTTCTCTTACCATCACCTCTCTCCAGGAGACATCACTGCATAGCTTACCTTTGTCTCAGGTGAGGCTGTCCCTAGTGGGGAGGAGAAGTGAGGATTTCTCTAAGGCCTGCCTGTGCTGACCAGCCAGATGCTCAGTCACAAAAGGGGAAAACAAACATTAAAACAACAAAGACCCTGTCCCCAGACCTGGTTGGAAAAGAAACACATTTTGGTGTGTGTTCAAAAGGAACGATCCCTGACCAACGTCTCCCTTCATGGAGAAAACTGGCACTTTGTTTTGCATAGAAGAACCAGTGCCTGGGACACTGTCTCCTGGTTGAAGAAGACAGGCTTTGCAGCAGTCTCTGTTGTCACCCTCCATGGAAGGCCAGCGACCCCCACACTTCGATTCCCAGAGGGGGGAGATCAGACCAGGCTTGTCTGTCTTTCTGTGGCTTGCCCCGTGCCTGGCCTGGCCTGGCTCTGACACGTGGTATAAACTTACCAAGTATTGTCAGAATGAAAAAATTCAATCAACCTCAAGGTAGCAGCTTTCTGGGAAGACTTTTGCATTGGAAAGTTTGGACCAAGCCCTGCTGTAACTTCAGTGGTCCTTAAAGCTCGCATGTCCAGCTTTGCTTTCTCAGCGCTGCTGCAGGTTGAGTCCCATGTCTCGTGACCACAGAATGTTAAGCACAGGAATAACAAGGCATTAGTGAGGCAAAAGAGATTTGAGAAACAGGTGCAAAAGCCCCAAAGTATCAGAGCGAGCACGCTTAGGAAGAGAAAGAGAGGGGCAAAGGCAAAAAGTTAGGCTTTGCGAGTTAGAACGCAGAAAAGGAGGTGCTCTTGGCTGAGCATCTGCAATGAGACAGGGGCATCTGTGGCTTTATGTACATTAATTCATTAAGGAGATGACCAGTCCTCCCATCACATAGCATGTCTATAGGCGAGGGATGGATGAACTATTTTTAGTTTAGAATGTCATGTCTACACTCAAGTTAGCTTTTTCTCAGCAAAATCCAAATACCTCCATCCTCCTATCATTTTAAATCCCACGGAGGAGCAATTGTGATGTTTCCTGTTCTAATGTCATCAGAGAAACAGCGGTTGGTCTGTCCTTCAATGACCTTCCAAACCTAATGTCTGCCTAGCCACTTAGCATTCCCCCTTCCAGCATTGACACCCTAAATTCATTTAGGAGATGGGTGTTGGCTTGATTTGATCTAGCTATTTCAGGCTGAAGAGGGGTATTCGAGGGGTTTTTAGGGTCTCTGCTCTTGTTGACTTTTCGGCCTTGGAGGTTGATCAAAGGGGACAAGATAGATGGAGTCACATTGTCCAAGGACCATCTGAGGGTGGATCTCTGTGACCTGTGAAGGAGAGGAGATAAAAATCCTATGACAGGGCAATTGGAAGGTTACCAGGGAAACAGAGGTTGGGTCTGTCCTTCCCTGACCTCCAAGCCTAATGACTGCCTGGCTGCCCGTCTGCATCACCTACCACTTCAGGGCCTTGGGCGTCTGTCTGCTGAGCCCTCCTTAGCACATGAACATGGACCTGACATTGCCTGAAACTTCTCCCCATGTGAGGGAATCAATTTAGAGAACAAAATTTTTATTACAACATGGTCCTATCACTCAATTTTGGTTTTGCTCTTGGAAATTATTAATAAGAACCAGATTAAACTGGGCCCTGCAGCACACACCTATAACAGTGTAAGCGGCAATCTGGGGGTGGTTTATGCAGGAAGATCAGGGTTTTGACAAAATAGAACAGAACAGAACAACAAAACAAAATGGTGGCACATGCCTTTAATCTCAGTACTCGGGAGGCAGAGGTAGGAAGATTGCCCTGAGTTGGAGGTCAGCCTAGGGCTACAGAGTGTTCTAGGTCAGCCTGGGCTAGTGAGACCCTGCCTTGATACCAAAGTGAAAACCAAAACCTAACCAAACCAAACCCAAACAAAACATAGCAAGACAAGGGGTTTGGGAGATGGCTCACTGGTCAAAGGCCCTTGCTTCCAAAGTCTGTCTGCCTGGGCTCAATTCCCCAGCACCCACGTAAAGCTCAAGGCAAAAAAAGCAACACATGGGGGCTGGAGAGATGGCTCAGTGGTTAAGTCACTTACTGGCAAAGCAGAAGGACCAAAGTTCATTTACCTAGTACCCACCTAAAGCCAGATGCACAAGGTTCATTTTCAGTGCCTAGAAGCCCTGGTATGCCCATTTTCTCATGCTTTCTGTCTCTCTCTCTCTCCCAAATAAATAAATAAATAAATAAATAAATAAATAAAATATTTTATTTTTAAAAAATGACCCATAGGTCTGGAGTTCATTTGCAGAGGCAAGAGGCACACACACGTAAGCCAATCAGTAAGTAAATAAAAACAAACCATCTGGCTGAGCCCTCCAGGCCAACTGATCCCTGTAGGACTTCTGCCATCAATGATATCTAGGCTTACTTCTCTCCTCCCTTCATCTGCCTTCCAGGAACTAGAGTCCCATGGGTTCTATTTACTCCTGTTCTCCGAGTAGTCCAGGCTCCTCACATAGCAGCTTAAGAAGTTGTCTTTTTAAAATCATCATTCAGAGGGCTGGAAAGATGGCTCACAGCCCAACAACCTGGGTTCGATTCCCCAGTACCCACGTAAGCCAGATGCACAAGGTGGCACATACATCTGGAGCTGGTTTGCAGCTGTTGGAGGCCCTGGCATGCCCATTCTCTCTGTCTCTCTTCTCTCTATCTACTCTGATTGCAAGTAAATAAAGAAGGATTAAAGAAAAAAGTTTACATCCATCCATCCATCCAATTCACCCACCCTGTTAGGGAAAGACCTCTCAGCAGGGGCTGCCTTCTGCTGTCTTGCCAATCGCTGCTCCCTGTCTCTGGAACACTTCTCTCAGCAGGTCTGGAAAACTGCTCCTTCCTCATCTTTCCCTTTCCAGCTTGAGTGTCCAGATGACAGCAGATCTGAGCACCCTCTCTTGAGCACCCCCTGTCCCTCTCTAGTCCAGCTCATTTCCTGGAAAGTTCTTTCTAATCTCACACTCATCTACAAAGTAAACCAGTCTGCGTGTCATATTGCAGGAGCTGAGATAATGCCTGACTCACAGTGTGAAAGAACGGCTTTCTGCGGTTGGAAGGATGACAGATACGTGCTCCCTGTACTGCAAACTCCAGCTGTGACAGAGCACCGCATCACAAGGTTGTCTGTCATTTAAGGACATCAGGGAGGTCTACATGCAAGCAGATGAGAAGACCTGCCCGCCATTACGTTCTTGATGACACAGAAGAGGAGTTTTTGGTAATGTCCTTATTATATCTTTCCTGGAAAAACAAATCCCTAGCTTTACCACTCGTTTACCTTAGAGCAATAATACAATTCAAATGAGTCTGTGGGATAAGGATGGTTGACCAAGCAGGTGTTCCACAGCCATCAACTGGTGGCTTCCTCAAGTGACATGGGACAGATTTAACCCAGTATACAGCGACCCGATGGCTTCCTATTTACATAGAAAATGGGCTTCTGGGGTGTTATTTGTGTGTTTGTAAACTTCCATTCTACTGAGGTCATCTGTCTACATACATGGTGGTGTCCTCCTGAGGACATTTGTCTACATGTGTGATGTCATTCTGAGATCATTTGTATCTATGTGTGATGTTATCCTGTGGTCATCTATCTACATATGTGATGTCATTCTGAGGTCATCTGTCTATATACATGTGTGATTCATTCTGAGGACATCTGTCTACATGTTGTGATGTCATCCTGAGGTCATCTGTCTGCATGTGTGATGTCATCACATTCATTGTGACATCATCTGTCTTCCTGAGACAAAGAAAGGGATGCTTATAATTAGGCTGAGGAAAATATGTTAATGTAAAAGACCTTTACATTATATAGTTTGAAGACTTGTTCGTTTTGTTTATTTTTATTTAAAACATTTTATATTATTCAGTAATCTTTTGGCAATTCTTTTTGCAAAATAGTAAAAATTCACACTTTTTTAACAAATGCATGAATACATACATAATATGCATGTTAATTTGCAAAAATGGGTTCCTGCTGGGCGTGGTGGTGGCGCACGCCTTTAATCCCAGCACTCGGGAGGCAGAGGTAGGAGGATCGAAGTGAGTTCGAGGCCACCCTGAGACTACAGAGTGAATTCCAGGTCAGCCTGGACTAGAGCAAGACCCTACCTCGAAAAACAAAAAAAGGTTCCTGCTAAATAGCTTGTCTGGTACATTTTTATTTTTCCTTAATATTTCTTAGCAATATTTTCACATGCCAGTGTTCCAATAAAGTGTTCCCACTCCATCAGCACATATTGTTAATAAACAGTTAACACTATGTGTCACCATAGCACCTTGGCCGGATTTACAACACAACTCAGAAGGCATCTTATGTATTTGTACTGGCACCGGCATTCAGCTTGGTGCCGAGGTGCTACGAGCAGTGTGTTTTACAAGTGCCAGTCTTTGAAAAAACATTTTATCTATTTATTTGCAAGGAGAAGTGGGAGACAGAGAGTGAGCATAGGTGCACCAGGGCTCCTTGGCCACTGCAAACTAATTCCACATGCGTGGGACACTTTGTACATCTGGCTTTACTTGGGTACCAAGGATTGAACCTGGACCAGCAGGCTTTGCAACCAAACACCTTTAACTGCTAATCCAGCTCCCCAGCCCCAGGAATGTACAGTCTTTTATAAAATCATTATTCTGGCTAGGGATGTAGCTCAGTAGCTATATTGGTAACCTAGCATGTACAAAGCCTCGAGTTTATTAAATTTCAAATCAACTGGGCCTGGTGGTACTTTCCTGTAATCCTCCTGCTTGGGAGATGGAGACAGAGGACTAGAATTTCAAGGCCATGGGTTACACAGGTAGCTCTGTTGGCAAAGTGCCGACCTCATCAGCATGAGGACCAGAGTTCATTCCTCAGAACCCACATAAATGCCAGGCATAGTGGCATGTGCTTGCAACCCTAGAGCTTGGGAACAGAGGCAGGTAGATTTCTAGAGCATTCCAGGTAGCCAATCTAGCCTAACAGGTAAGCTCTAGACCAATGAAAGAATTTCTCAGATATTGGTCCTACACATGACACCTGAGGTTGTCCTCTGGCCTCCACATGCGTGCGCATCTGAACACACACACACACACACACACACACACATGCCAACATGCATACATACACTCACACAGACATCATGCAGTTATACACATGCAAAAGAGAGAGAGAGAGAGAGAGGGCTGGAGAGATGGCTCAGTGGTTAAGGCACTTGCTTCCAGTGCCTAAGGCCCTGGGTTCAATTCCCCAGTACCCACATAAGCCAGATCCACAAGGTGGTGGCCCTGGTTCTCTCTCTCTCTCTCTCTCTCTCTCTCTCTCTCTCTCTTTCTGTATCTCTCTGCTTGAAAATGAATAAATAAAATATTTTTAAAAAAAGAAAAACAAAAAGAGAGAGAGAGAGATTGAGAAGGGTTTCTTCAAATATATGACGAATTTCAGACCAGCCTGAGACACATGAGACCTTGTCTCACAAAACGAAAGGCATCACAAAAATCCTGAATATTTTATCCCCATCTGATAAAACCTAATGCTATTAGGTCTCTATGACTCAAAGTGAACAGATGTGTTAAACTCATGAACTCATGATAATGATGAGGATGATGCAGACACTCTAGATAAAAAAAAATGAAAGTTTTAACCTTAAAACAAATCTGCGACATTGTCCTCAATACCTTTAAGTAGACCCCACATGGCATTTTTGGCGAGAGGGATGAAGAGGCTCACATGCTTCCATATATAAGGCAGCGCCCTCTCGTGGCTGGAAATGGAAGTAGTCGTGTCCCCTTTCCTGCCTTGTATAGTGACTGGACCCTGGAATAGGCTTGTTATTAACATCTGAAAGGTGCAGGGGGCGCGGCCTACGTTGACTTCAACTATTAAAGATGACACCTTCATTTCCTAAGCTTCTGAGAGTGGATTGTCGACTCGCTTTGCTCAGAATGCTCTATTCTTAGCATGGGCTGCTCAATAAACATTGATTAAAATGTTTTTCCATTTTAATGCAAAACATTGGGCTATAAGTGGGTCAGCTCAGCTTTCACTTTGCTTCTGCCCCAGGGGTTACGCTGTGTTAGAACTCTATCCCCCTCTATTTTTCTTTCTGGTTTTTCGAGGTAGGGTCTCGCTCTAGCCCAGGCTAACCTGGAATTCACTCTGTAGTCTCAGGGTGGCCTTGAACTCACGGCGATCCTCCTGCCTCTGCCTCCCGAGTGCTGGGATTAAAGGCGTGCACCACCACGCCTGGCTCTTCTCCTCCCCTTTTTTCCTTTGTCTTTTCTATTCTCCTTTTGAACTTTATTCATCTGTAAAGCGAGGGAGTTGGCGAGTTGGCTTTAAAAGCAGGCTTTAAAAGACCCTTTAGGCACCACTCATGCCAAAGTCTCCATGACTTTCTGGTCTTGGGGTCTGATTTAAAAGGCTTTCCTTTTGCCATGGCTTTAGAAATAGCCCAGCAGCCCTGAGTGGAGGCCCAAAAAGCCTTTAATCTCAGCACTTGGGAGGCAGAGGTGGGAGGATTACTGTGAGTTCCAGGCCACCCTGAGGCCACATAGTGAATTCTGGGATTTAAAAAAAAAAAGAAAAATAGAAAAAGAAGAAAGAAAAGGAAGGAAGGAAGGAAGAAAGAAAGAAAGAAAGAAAGAAAGCCGAGCAGAAAAGCAGGACTGACCTTCCTCGCTCACATTTTTCATATAGACTGTTTAAATTAGTGAGAGAGATAAAATCTAGCCAAAGATTGGCCAACTGGAGACAGCTGATCTTCAAACATACTTCTCAATATTCTTAAGTGAAGGTGGGGCAGGGAGATAAGGATGGAATTCCCGGAGAAGGCTGTCCTTATCCTTGAACACCTCTGGAAGCGGTGGTCACCAGCAGAAGAGAAGGAAAGACCTTGAACCAGAAGCTGGGACCCATCTCGACCGGCCTGGTGAGTCCAGCCTTTCGCAGCCTTCACTGAAGAGAACGTGAGCATCGCTTCTTGGCCTGTCTTGTTATCTCGAATTACATGCGGGGTCATATGTGGTGTATGAGGACAACGACGACTGAATCCATAGAAATTGCGGGATGTGACCGTCGCATCGAGTTCTTTGGGTTTCTTGGGAGCACTGGTTGTGGTGGTCAGGGCAGTAGCGAATTGTTAAAGAAGCAGAGGAAGGAGGATCAGGATTTCCCGGTCCTCATTTCAATGGAATCATGAGTTTTCATAGATGTGCGAATGTGTGCTATGAGCCAGGCATGGTGGTGCATGCCTGTAATCCCTGAATTTGGGAGGTTGAAGGAGGAGGAAGTTGGAGATAAATTCAAGGGTGTCACTTCCATAGTTGCAGAGCGAGTTAGAGTCCAACCTGGGCTACATGAGACACTGTTTTTATTTTTCCTTTTTTGCTGTTCTGAGGCAGAGTCTCACTCTTGCCCAGTCTGACCTGAATGAGACTCACTCTGGAGTCCCAGGCTGGACTGGAACTCACACTGATCCTCTGCCTCCCAAGTGGGGGGGATTAAAGGCATGTGCCACCACTCCAGGCTGAGACCCTATTTTAACACCCCCCTCTCCTTCCCCCAAATAAGACGATAACTTAATAGTATGGAGACGGGACTATGTGGTTGAGGGCATAGCTGAATCGGTCCAGTCTTTATTGTTCCTTGATTTCTGTGAATTGCAAAGGAACAACATTTGTAAGAAGTAACTTGCGTGGAGTGTAGAGTTCAGTGAAGGAAGCCTCGTGTTGACTGCTGACCTTCAGGGAGGTCTGTGTCAGGGACACTGAGCTGGCCGAGGAGCACAAATGGCTTGGTTACATCCGAAGTTCTGGGGAGTCAAAGGATGTGGTCAGACTGGGAAGGTGAGCAGCTTTTTTGTTTTGTTTTGTTTTGTTTTTCGAGGTAGGTTCTCGCTCTAGTCCAGGCTGACCTAGAATTCACTATGTAGTCTCAGGGTGGCCTTGAACTCACGGTGATCCTCCTACCTCTGCCTCCCCAGGGCTGGGATTAAAGGCGTGCACCACCACGCCCGGCTGGTGAGGAGCTTTTGAAATTTGGACTTTGCCTCTTAAGTGCTGGGAACTCTTTGAGTTCTTTCTGGGGAGGGCGCGGGAGATACTTCCAGAAAAGCCCAGGATGATTAAAAAATCCAGTTACAGACCTCCTCTCCAGGGCCTTTCTTGATGTCCTAATGCCTCTGACATCCACGTGCTGCCCAAGGGTTGTAAACCACCCCTAATGAGTTCACTTCTACTTCTTATCTTTTTTTTATTCATTTCTCTCTTTAATATATATATATATATATATATATTTATTGACTTGCAAGCAGAGAGAGATAGAAGGGCCTCCAGCCTCTGCAAATGGACTCACTCCAGATGCATATGCCACTTTTTGCATCTGGCTTTGTCTGGGTACTGGGGAGTCGAACTCTGGTCATCAGGCTTTGCAGGCAAGCGCCTTAACTGCTGAGCCATCTCTCCGGCCCTTCATTCATTTCTTGCTTTGCTAAGGACACCATCAACCCTTAAGCTTCCACAGCCATACCTGTGTCCCTGGTCATGTCTCTGCTGAAACCCTCTAATTGGGTGCCGGATCCCCATTCCTCTGTTGCTCAATAAAACTGGATTGTGGGTTCCAGCAAACTCTGCAGCTGCCTTGACCTGGTCTCCCCAGTCTGGAATCCACATGTAGCTCATCCCTTGTAAGCTCAGACCTTGACATTGACTTGGCCTGTCCCCCTTGTGTCCAGCTGCTGGCCATCCTCTGGTCTGTCTCTGCTGGCATCCGAGAACCTGCTCCCTGCCTCCTGCGTCTGTCTCCCTGCTGGCCAACAACTCCCTGCTCTGCTCTCCGGTGTCCCTGAGGCTGCTTTATTTGGGTCCCAGGTCTCACCCTCCACTCTTCCTCTACCAGCAAGAAGCCTAGAAGGCCCCAAGGCTTTTGCTTGGTCTGCAGACCTGTTCTCTCCCCTGGGAGCCCCTCTGTCCCTAGGAGACCCTGGGGTCCTGGAACCATCTTGCCAGTCTCTGGCACCAACAGCTCCCAGCTTCAGTGATTCCTGAGGGGTTTTAAAAAAAAATATTGCTGAGATAGGGTTTCACATTGTAATCTAGGCTGGCCAGAAAGTCATGACAACCCCCCTGTTTTAGCTTTCTGAATGCTGGGGTTACAGGTGAACCATTGTCTGTGTTTCTCTCTCTTTCTTTCTCTCTCTCCCTCTCTCTTTCTTTCTTCTCTCTTTTTCTTTCTTACTTTCTTGCTGGCCCAGGATCTCTCATCCTCCTCCCTCTACCTCCCAAGCGCTGAGATGACACCATGTACCCAGTTTACGTGGTGTTGGGGTACTGGGGATCAAACCCAGGGCTTCCAGCATTAGGCAAGACAAGCTCTTTGCCAACGAGCCGACATCTGCAGCCTCCATACTGTTATTTTTGTCATAAAAAAGTTCAGTGCGGTGGCACTCACCAGGAATAATACTTGGGAGGTGAGGGCAGGAGGATCAGGAGTTCAAGGCCACCCTCAGCTAGTGAGTTTGAAGTCAATTTGGGTTATATGATGCCCTGTCTTTTTTTGTAAATAAATTATTTATTTAAAAGAATATATAATGAAAAGTTCTTTTTCTTGTTTTTTGTTTTATGAGGCAGGGTCTCGCTCTAGCCCAGGCTGACCTGGGAGTTACTTTGTAGTCTCAGGGTGGTCTCGAACTTACAGAAGTCCTCCTACCTCTGCCTCCTGAGTGT
>PVHP010038997.1:0-16775 GCA_004024765.1 Zapus hudsonius | reverse complement strand
ATCTATAAGTGCATACTATTATAAACATGATCTTAGTTGATGAGAAATTTACAAAAAGATTTAAGATTTTTGAACCTAAAAAAAGTTGCTTCTACATAGGAAAGAGGGCACATTCAGGAAAGACAGACATGAGTGGAAGAGAGCATTACCACGGGCGAAGTAAGTGGAACTCATAATAGCGTGTTATGATGGACGTGGGCCGAAGTGATCGAGGAGGTCAGTGGAAGTAAGGGTCGAGCTGGATGCCAACAGATGTGTACAAATCAGGAAAGCAATGTGGAACTTTCTTTCACAGTGTTTGCTGACACAACTATAAAAGAAGACCATGTGTCACTGTGTGGGACTAAACCATTTCCAAGGCCACACAGAACACACTAGAAGTGGTGTTCCTCTCGTATTTCACAGGAATGCTGGGTAGTGATAAGTTCATACCTCAGAAAGAGCGCCCCTTCATCTCCCTAACCAGAGGCATGCAATCCTGGGGCTGGAGCCATGGCTCAGTGGTTAAGATGCTTTCCTTCAAAGCCTAACTGTTCTCCAGTTTGATTCCTCAGGACCCACATAAAGCCAGATGTGCAAAGTGGTGCATGCACCTGGAGTCCATTTGCAGAGGCTGAAAGCCCTGGCTACCCATTCTCTCTGTCTGCCTCTCTTCTCTCTGCTTGCAAGTAAAGCAATAAAAATATTTTTAACATGTAATCCACAATTACCTAAGTGAAGAGACCAAAAGTGCATCATGCAGATATGGTCCCTGCCCTCAAGGGGGTTACTATCTAAACCAAACACACACCTGGCTCTGATAAGCTTGCTGCATAATTAACACAACTACTGATGAAGAACACATCTTCTGTAGATGGAACAAACTGTAGTCACCACTGATCTGAGCTGAATTCAAATTGGTGACCCAAAGGCTCCGCTGTCTGGGTGTTATTTTAAATCTCCTCAGCCATCCAATCTCGGGAAGTTTCATTTTTCATTCTTACTGTGCAGTCATCATCAACTACCGAAGGGAAAGACTGCAATCCAGACGCACTAAAAATAGCATTCTTGCCTCCTGAAAGCCAGATTTATGACAGTTTTAAAATTTGGTTCTTCGTCTTAAAAGTTCAGCATTCTATGAGAAGTGTACAAAGTAATACCCACTCGGTCTTTAGAGCATGAAACGCCGTAACCTGCTGCACAGAGAGAGCAGGCCTTTCTGTGATCCATTCACATCAGGGACAGATAGCATTTCTTTGCTTTGACAGCTTGACAAGCCTTCATGTGTTTTCCACTTAATCAGCAGAATCATTAAAGCACTGAGGGTTTGGATGATCTCAATAAAAAGGGTCTATTTCTGTAGAACCTATCACCATAAATAATTTAACAAATATGCCCCCCAAGAAAAGACTATAAAAAGGAGAAGAATTATTATTTTATACCTAAATCATAGACCACTCTGAAGTTAAGCCAAGGAAAGACCAGGTTTAAAATGAGGGCAGAATGATGTCCAACAATAAATCCCCAAGTTAAATGAAAAGCAGGTTGCAAAACGTGTAATCCAATTTCTGTTTTAAACTCACACACACACACACACACACACACACACACACACACACACACACACACACACGTTTATTGGAAAGGTCTAGGAGTAATAGGTTGGTATGAGCTGCCAACATTATGCATCAGAGAGATGACATGTATGAGAAGCACTCACATTCTGGTTTTTTTTCTATGATCTTGTTTTAGAAAAGTGAAAGTATTTTTGGGCTAGAGAAATGGCTCAGTGGTTAAGGAACTTGCCTGCAAAGCCTAATGACCCAGGTTCAATTCCCCAGTACCCCATAAAGCCAGATGCACAAAGTGGTACATTCACATGGAGTTGGTTTGCAATAGCTGGAGGTCCTGATGTGCCCACATTCTCTCTCTGTCTGTCTCTCTTCCTTCTATCTCTCTCTGCTCACAAATTAATTAATTTTTTAAAAAAGTATTTCTATTTGGAAATGCATGCATCCACATAGATTGCACATAGACACATAAATTGTACACCAGTGCAAATCCAACTGGCTTTCACATCTCCTTCTGACTAAGAACATAGCAAAACTGATATCAGGAATCTCCAAGTGCCATTATACTAGCAACTCACTGGGAGACTCACCTCATTCTGAAAGGTAAAGACAACTGACAGAGAACTAAACTGCCCTGGAGTGATGGCTCAGTGGTTAAAGGTGCTTGGTGGCAAAGCCTGATGGCCCAGGTTCGATTCCCTAGTACCCATATAATGCCAGAAACACATATACCTGGAGTTTGTTTGCAGTCTCTGTCTCTCTGTCTCTCCTTGAAAATAAAATATTTTTATTTATTTGCAAGCAAAGAGAGAAAAAGAGAAGAGAGAGAAAATGGGTACACCAGGGCCTCCAGCCACTGCAAACAAATTCCAGATGCATCTGCCACTGTGCATCTGGCTTTACATGGGTCCTGGGGAATTGAACATGGGTTGTTGGGCTTTGCAGGCAAGCACATTAACCACTAACCATCTCTCCAGCCCAAATTTTTAAAACTTTTTATTAATAGCTTCTATAATTATAGACAATAAACCATTATGATTCCCTCCCCACCTTCCCTCATATCTCTTCCCCCTCTCAGTTAGTCTCTATTTTGTTTTGGTGTTATCATCTTTTCTCCCATTATGTGCAGGTATTATCAGGCACTGTGAAGTCTTGAATATTTTGTGTCTGGAAGTTTGCATTGTAAGCAGTCCCTACCCTTCCTTTGGCTCTTACAATCTTTCCACCACCTCTTCCACAATAGACCCTGAGCCTCAGGAGGTGTGATAGAGATGTCCCAGTGCTGAACACTCCACTGTCATTTCTTCTCAACATTGTGGTGTTTTTTGTGTTATCCCAGTGGTCACCTCCATCTGAAAAAGAGAAGCTTCTCTAGACAAGAGTGAGAGTGGCATTATTGTATGGATATGGTCATTTCAAAAAATACTTATAAGGCAGTTTGGTGGGCATAATATATGTATTTAGCCAGATAGTAGGCATTACTCCCCTAGGGCTCATGACCTCCCTCACCATAGGTTTTTGACTAGGTCTTCAGTATCAGGCATGCTTTCCCTCCCGTGGAGCAGGCCTCTAGTACAATTAGAGAGCAGTTGGTTTCCCCCACAATAGACGTGCCACTATTGCACCAGTTGGCACATTTGGCCTGGCTAGCCAGTCTTAAGTCTTACAAGGTCCACTGCTGCTCACCACCATTAATGACTTCTCTCTCCTACAGGGCTGCAGGCAGCCATAGCTTTTACCAGCTTTCTGTCAGCCAGTTAACAGGAAGAGTTTTCCAGCTCAGCTCCAGCTTGATTTCTCAGTGACCTGCAGCCCAAGCCTGTGTGGTCTTCAGCAACAGGATCTTACCACCTCATTCTGGTGTGGATACTAGAAGAATCCTAGCTGCTATTTGGACTGGGCAGGGCAGTATAGCATCTAGGTGTGCAGCGGGAGAGATCTGTATCTGGCAAATGCAGGACTTTCATCATCTAAGAGAAGAGGAAAAGGAAGGTTTGCAAGCCCAGCTCTGATCTGGAGATCGAGCTCTGGTTTCAACAGAGAATTCAGGTGACAACCTTGAACCAGGGTAGAATCCCAGCCAGGCCTTGGACAGATGATGAAGACAAACAAGGAGGCTGCACCTTGCACCACGGTCCCTGGGATCATTCTAACCCCACATGTTGGTAGTCGAGAAGAAAAGCTACCTCGTTAACCCCAAGCTTGGATCTCTTGATTCAGGGACTGGGTTACAAAACAACAGGTCTTAGTGTCTAAATTAGGCTAACACTGAGCAGGCAAAATCAATACCAGCAGATGGGGCCTTTTTTACCAACATGTAGGTAATAGTTTGCCTACTAGTCATCAGTTGAAATATAGACGAAGTCAGATTCCAAGAGTAGCTTTCCTGGAAATTTATAGACCCTCCTATTTCTGGGGCCAGAATTGCCTGTTCAGCAGCTGGGAGCTTTGGGGTCCTGAGTTGACTTAAAAGAAAACAAAAAGAAATATGTTTCACAGAATCTTAAAAGGCTGTTCTGATACCATGGTGTCCGTCTGGAAATCAAGACAAGAAGCACGTGGCCTTCCCTGTCAATGTCACCAGTGGCATTCCGAATAAAGACTGAAGAGCAGAAGGAGAAATCTTTCCCTTGGTGGGTGGCTGGGATCTTTCTGGTGCCCTAGTTCTCTCAGAAAGGCCAACAGCCCCTCTCCACCTTTCCTCCAAACTGCATTTGAGACGTTAAGTGGATTGGCAGTTTAGTCACTGGCTTTTTCGGGATTAAAATATCACATTCATTTCAAACCTGAATCAAGACCAACTCGTAGCTCTCATAGATAAAGAAAGTCAAAGGAAAAGTGGACCATGTGAAGACTCCAGGCGCTCAGGGACCCTCCATGAGGCTGTTCTCCTGGGGGGAGTGCTTCGGGGTAAAAGAAAAGCCTTGAATGACCTTCAGAATTGCCACCAAAGCAAGCTCAAAATAGCCACAAAGTCCAGTTGAAACAAACGGCCATATAGCTTCA
The DNA here is from genome assembly GCA_004024765.1 of Zapus hudsonius. Lineage (NCBI taxonomy): Eukaryota > Metazoa > Chordata > Mammalia > Rodentia > Dipodidae > Zapus > Zapus hudsonius. Next base: position 12,219 of record PVHP010038997.1, on the reverse strand, counting down.
TCTTTTCCAAAGGTGCTTAGAATAAAAATATTAAATTTGGTTGAATATACCGTGACTTACAAACCATACTTTTTTGAGAGAAAGAGTCTGGTATTCCATGTTGAGTTGATTTTTGTCTATAGCATAAGGGCAGAGCCCAACTTCATTCTTTCACGTGTGGATAAAGTTTTCTCCACACAATTTATTAATAATTTGTTTACTTATTTACTCTGGGACTATTCATTGACTGTTGGGTATTCTTGGTCATTTTGTCATTGATTGGTCACTGTCTCTGTGTAAACTATAGTTTCACTTCATCATGGGATCACTGTCCTCCCCGCTCTTTTGTCAGCCCCAGAATGGGGTTTCCTTTCACCCCAGCATTGTTCCTGATCATAGCTTTGCTTCTCTGGACTTCTGAAGAAGAGAACCTGTCTGTCCTCCTAGGTAATTCCTGTTATCATGTGCTGAGGGTGTGTGTGCGTGTGTGGTATGTGCGTGTGTGTGTATGTGTGTGTGTGCGTGTGTGGTATGTGCATGTGTGTGTGTGTGTGTGTGTGCACGTGCGCTCGCGTGCAAGAGTTCTCAAAACTTAAAGATTTGTATTAGGACATCTTCGGAAGAGGAGGGAGCAGAGATATAGTAGCCTCCCTCCTGGGCCCTCTCTGTGCTTTGATTAATATTTTAATCTTTTTATATATTTTATTTATTTATTTGCAAGGAGAGAGAGAGAGAAAGAGAGAATGAATGGGCACACCAGGGCCTCTAGCCACTGCAAAGGAACTCCAAATGCATGTGCCATTTTGTGCATCTGGCTTTACATGAGCACGGGGGAATTGAACCCAGGTTGTCAGGCTCTGTGAGCAAGCAGCTTAATTGCTGAGCCATCTCTCCAGACCAATATTTTAATCTTAACTCTTCCATTCCATTTTTACTTGAGGTTATTGGCAGCCAATGAGCTCAGGCTCCCTGTAAGGAGGCCAGACAAAGTGCCTATAAGGATGGTTTCTCCTCCCTCATTAGCAGCTCAAGAAGTGATCACAACATGCACTTGAGCTGACTGATGGAAAAACGGCCTTGGCTTACTTCAAATGATAACCTTTGGGTTCCGAAGAAACTATAACGGAAGTGGGATGGATAGGCAGGCTCAGGTGAAAACTCCCAGGAGCACACTAATTTTCCTTTCCAGACTATGGTTGGCCAAGGCTAGAGGCAGATGTCCACACCCTCAATAACTACACAGTAGTAACAAGACTAGTTTCCCCTGAGCAAGAAGGAAGGCTACCCAAGGACCATCTCTGGGCTTAAACAGCAGTTCTCCCCTGGGCCTCAGCCTGTCAGCCCAGCCCATACAATGTTGGATTCACCAACTGTCTCACAATTGCATGAGCCAGTTCCTTAAAACAACACTCCTTCCCCCGTGTGTGTGTGTGTGTGTGTGTGTGTGTGTGTGTGTGTGTGTGTTCCTTTAATCTCTGGCCCTTTTCCGATTTCCCTGGAAATCCCTTTCCCCACTCCTTTCCCTGGATATCAATTTTCCTCCCAAATAAACCAGATAATTTAACCTTTCTAGAAACCATTGCCTCAACTCTTTGTTGGAATGGACAAGAATCCAAAAGTTGGGATTTACAGGCCAGGGGGAAACCTCCCTGATTCCACCGCCCATGGAACCCATAATGGTTCTTTCTGAAGAAAGTAAACACAAAGAGACCCCAGTAAAGTACCTCTGAGAAACCCACAGAGCAGAGAGGGGCTGAGAGTGGTCACCATTAGGGCCACCAAGGGTCCCAGCTTCAAGCCTCCTGAGCCTAGAGAGCCAGGAACCACCTGAGAAAGAAAGATCCTGGCTAAACTCTGCATTCCCGAAGTTTCTTTCCCAGGTAGGAAGTAGAGGCTGGAACCAAGGATAGGGTGGAGAACTAAAGACCAGAACCCTCGCCCACTGAGGACTCCGGGGAAGGAAAGGGCTTAACTGGGATAGAAGGGGAGGTAGAAAGATCTAGGCAGGTCTGGAGTTTTAATTGGATTGGAGTTTTGAGTTTTGACAGGAGCCTAAGCCGCCCACTGTAAGCTTAATGCTAGGGTGATGGATTCCTGAAGGGGAATGGAAGGGCCAGAAGTTGGAAAGTGTCGCCTGTCATTAGTTTCCCGGCTGAATGAAGTTTCAGAGCAGTGGGGGGAGAAAGCGAGCTTTGTTATGATGGCAGCCAGCACATGGGACGAGCAGCCTTCCAGCCACAGTTGCTCGCCAGCTGGTGGAACTCTTGGAACAACCGGCCTCAGCTCCCATCCTGTGCGAATGACAAGTGATTGAGCTGTTGCTTTGCTTTTGGATAATTCCCCAAAGAGGAAAATGCCACCCATGTGGTGGAGAGCAGGAACTCGGTCAAACACTGAGAACTGAACCCAGTGTGGGAGCAAAGGGAGGGAGGGGCCTCTGGATGCAGCATTTCACATTCATTTTCGGAAGCTCAAACCAGCACAAAGACACTAAAGACGTGAGACACCACGCTTTTATATGGAGGTAAAGATATGCCCAGTTTCAAAAGGATGCTGGGTTTCTTTCGCCCCTCTCCTCGGCATTTATTTCATCACTGTGATAGTGAAAGCCAGCAGGCTCTCAAAGAAGAGAGAGGGGAGCTGGAAACAAGGCTCAGCAGTTAAAAGAACTTGTTTGCAAAGCCTGACAGCGGGGTACAATTCCCCGGTACCCAAATAAAGCCAGATGCACAAAGTGCTGCGTGCATCCAGAGTTTGTTTGAAGTAGCTGGAAGATCAGGCCCCATACATTCCCCATTCATGACAGTGTGACACCAAGACCTGGGGAAGGAGAAAGAGAAGGAGAGGAAGGAGAGCATCCTGCAGATTGTGTCACCTTGCTTGGGGCAGCCAGGCAGCCTTGGCTGAGGGCAGCCTCTGGTGTAGAGGGGACAGTGCACTGACTGCAACGTCTTGAAGCTGTTCCCCACCTATTGTCACTATCATCCCTGATGTAGGACTTCTACTCAGGACAGAGTGAAATAGCGATGCCCTGTAACCTACATCCCTTTACTGAAACTGACAATGAACTCAGCTTCATTTCAGTAGCAAAAAAAAAAGACACATTTTTACATAGTCAAGTTATCACGGTGCGTTCTAGTCAGAATAGCTTTAAATTTATATATGGGCATCTCTTGCTGAAGGTGTTCTTTAATAAGGCTTAAAGGAAAATGGAAAGTGAAAGCATAGCGTATTTTGTGAAGTATTTATCTTGTGCTTCTGACTGAAGAGATAAATTTAGTAGTTGTTTCTCAGGTAACTAAACTTTGCTGTCTGGCTTAGTTTTTTTATGCGTTTAATTTGCTTTTAAACCTGGATTCAGAGCAAATGTCCACAGCTTCTTGAATATATTGGTCTTTATTAGAGATGTGAACACTGGGAATGCAGTCATATTTTCTTCTTATTAACGCATCGCACAATGCTAGTGAATGGAATGAGACGTAGAATACTTGAGTATCTAAATTGGGAAGAATCAAGGAAAAGTAACGACGCTTTCATGACACTGAAACAAAGTGAGGTTCTAAAAAAGGGGTTCTGGATTTCTTTATCCTCAAAGCCTTTGGGTTTGGGGGGATTGATATTTCACTCCTCTTCACATACATCCCCAAAAGATCTTGTTTTCTGTAAGGATTCTCAGAGGTTCATTTTTATTTTCTTGCTTACTGGCTAGTTATTTTTTGAGAGCCAAGGTTTGTTTTTAAATCACTTCAAAGGGGTCCACTTATTTCTTTTAATATTTTAATGTATTATTTGCAAGCAGAGAGAGATACAAGGGAGACAGACAGAGAGAAGGAGCATGCCAGGGCCTCTAGACACATGTACCACTTTGTGCATGTGGCTTCATCTGGGTACTGGGGAATCAAACTCAGGTCATTAGGCTTTGCAGGCAAGTGCCTTACCTGCTGAGCCATCTCTCCAGAGTCTAAAGAAGTCTCTTTAGACCAGGCTGGCAAATGAATGCCACACCACTCTCCTTTTCTGAAGAGCCTGGGTATCTAAGGAAGCTACAGTGAGTTCTTCTGACTGACTCAAAGCCCAGAAAGTCAAACTGAGTCCTCATTAGCATTATGTATTACCCTTTCCTGATGAAGATGAAAATGGATAATCTAAGTGTTGCAGTCAGCATTCTAGTTGCTTCACAGAAAGAACCCAAGCAAAAGCGGCTTGTGGAGGAATGGGTTTATTCTGGCTTACAGACTCAAGGGGAGACTCCATCACGGCAGGGAAAACGATGGCATGAGCAGAGGAGTGGACATCACCTCCACCACAGAACTGCAAACAATGACAGGAAGGTGTGCCAAACACTGGCAAGGGGAAGCTGGCTTATAATCCCCATAAGCCCGCCCCCAACAACACAGCTCCAGCGAGGTTATAAAACCCAAACTGCCATCAGCTGAAGATTGATCAATCAGAACACATTCATTTGTTTGTGGGGGCACCTGGATCAAACCATGACAGTAAGTAAGCAAGGAGCTCTGAAATACGATGCAGAATGTACACGAAAACATAAGAGTGGTGTAAAATGTCTGAGGTCAGGGGAGACTCAGAAGTTTGTCCAAACTAAACAAAATGGGCAAGTTCAACCTTTAAAATAACCGAATTTCATCCTTCACTACAATAAGGGCAACTTCCTGAACTTTTTTTTTGGGGGGGGGTTCAAGGTAGGGTAATTCCCTATGTAGACTCAGGCTGTCCTCCTACCTCTGTCTCCGAGATTAAAGGCATGCACCATCACACCCAGCAACTTCCTGAAATTTTTTCTCATTGGGAAAACATTGAAAATCACAGCCTTCTATATAAGGTTAAATGAGAGAAGAGGGGATGCAACACCTAGTGGGTGCTCTGGAAATGCCAGTCTCTTCTAATTTCCTCAGGACCACATGCCGGGGCACATGGTTAGTTCTTCATACTTACCAAAGATGAGGAGCTCTTCAGCCTAGATCTCATGCGGCAGTTTTGTGACTCTCCTCCATGTAGCAGCTGGTGACACCTCCCTGAGGAAGCCACCAATTACTGAGTGCCAGCAGGTACCATGCAGAGGAGTCAATGTAGACCAGCCTCTCCCACCCCCAACAAGACAGCTGTGTGCCCATGAACTCCTCAAGGACTATTTGCAGCTTATATCTAAATAGCTGGGAGCATATGACACACACAAAAAAAAATAATAAGACTGCATTATTAAAAAGTGCTTCTCTTACTTTTCCAAAATAGCAAACATTTTTAAACTACTGAATGCTGACAGAAATGAAGTCAAATAATCATTCTCTTCAATTACTTCAGGAAATAAGAACCCAACATAACTGTTTGGGTCCTTAGAGAAGCAGATGCTGAAACTGGATGAAATCCACAGAAATCTTCTAAGGAGAAATGTCTGTGTGAGGGAGAAAATGGAGGAAGCTTAAGAAAGCTGAGAGAATCATCAGACCAACATGAAGACTGAGCCCAGGAAAGGGAGCCAAGGCGGAGTGTGAATGTCCTGCACAGCCTGGCATCCTGAAGAAGGCTCAGCAAGGCTCAGAGACTTCCTTCAGCCTGTGGCAGCCTTCGCAGAAGCCCTGGGTCTCTCAGGAGCTGGCCTGTTATTGATGCCTTGCTAGGTTATTATCTGGGAACAGAGCAGGGAAGGGTGATCTTGGTCCTCCCCTGCATCAGTTATGTGCAGTGCATTTGTGGACTACCACATCTATTTCTGTGACTACCATAGTCACTTTTATCCAACGAGTTTGGCAATGTAGATTAAAGATTTAAGAATAAGTTTACTTTTTAATGTAACAGATCCACCTCTTGAAATATGTCCTAAGACAATATCCAAAAATGGGACATGACTTGAGTCGCAAATCTGTTCATCAAAAGTATATTTATTACCAAAAATTTAAAAGCTGCATCACTTCCAGTTAATCATGCTAATTTTTACGTCCTTTATCTCGCCTTTCCCCAATCAGCTTTCATGTTGAGGAGTTTTGCTAAAGAAATCAAGATAATATTTTTTCACTTTTTAAAACATGTTATTTATTTATTTGCAAGTAGAGAGAGAAAGAGACAAAGAGAAAGGATAGGCATGCCAGGGATTCTTGCAAACAAACACAAGATGCATTCTCTACTTTATGCATCTGGCTTTAAGTGGATATCAGGGAAATGAACCTGGGCTGGCAGGCTTTGCAAGCAAACATCTTTAACCACTGAGCAATCTTCCCAGCCCCAAAGTGAATTTTAAAAAAACACACTGTGATCCTAATATTCAAAGAAATATTCAGTGTTTCAGTCTGCACATGGTCCCCAAGGCTGTGAAAAGTCACTCAGATGGGCATTTAGGATTAAAGTACTTCCCACACTGTACTGAATGAGTTTAAATTTAATGAGTTTAAGGTTCGGAAAAGAACTCAAAGGACCAGGTTGCTCAAAGGGAGGTTCATTGTCACTGCAGCCATCACCATGACTGAACTCTCATCCATCCAGTGACTACTATCCATCTAACAGGACACACTAGCTTACAGAGACAAACAAGCCAGCCCATCTCTTCTCATGGTAAAGGACCAGAGAGGCAAGAGTGTCTTCTGCCTGGACCACTAACCACCCATCCTCTTTCTCCTCCTCCCTCTGTTCTTGTGTTCCCCACACCCCTGTCCCCCACTTACCATGGCTACTTTCTTTCTTCAACTTTAGCCTTTACTACCTTGGTCCTGTCACTGTCATCTGTGCTGGTGACCCTGGATACAAACAAGCAGACATCTACCATTTATCATTCTTTCATGGGAGCTTGTAGTATCCAGTTGTCCTTTGCTACACCATTGAAATAAAAATTCTCGTACTCAGACAGTTTGGACAGAGGTGGATAATGTTCTGTCCAGAAGCCATAGATTGTTATTGAAAAAAAATTCAGCACCAGGAATGGGATACCTTCCAGCAAGTTGTTGGCCAAAGAGCTTCTTGAGGGCCCCAAAACATCACAGGCCATTGCCAAGTATCATGGTTTGATCCAGGTGTCCCCCACAAACAAATGAATGTGTTCTGATAGATCGATCCTCAGCTGATGGCAGTTGGGGTTTTACAACCTCGATGAAACTGTGTTGTTGGGGGTTGGCTTATGGGGTTATAAGCCAGCTCCCCCTTGCCAGTATTTGGCACACCTTCCTGCCACTGTCTGCAGTACTATGGCAGAGGTGATGTCCAGCCCTCTGCTCATGCCATCATTTTCCCTGCCAGGATGGAGTCTCCCCTCGAGTCCATAAACCAAATAAACCCATTCCTCCACAAGCCGCTTTTGCTCGGGTTCTTTCTGCTCAGCAACTAAGAAGATGACCACAACACCAAGGATTTGGGTTGCCCACCAGAACTAGAAATCAAGCTGGAGCTGAGATGAAAACCTCCTCCCCATTGACTAGCTGTCAGGATGCTATGCTGCATGCAGCCTTTGGGAGGAGAAAGGTCATTAATGGTCTTAACCAGCAGCGAACCCTGCAAGCTTTACATCTGGCCAGCCAGACCAAATGGTGTGATTGTGGCATGTCTGTTATGGGGAAAACCGACTGCTCTCTAATTGAACTTGAGGCACACTCCACAGGAGGGAATTCTTGCCTGGGAAAACCCAGTCAAAAGCCTATGGCTGAGGAGGTCATAAGCCCTCTGTTGTCTGGCTAATTGCATATGTTATACCCACCAAACTACCCTTTAAACACTTATGTCTGTGCCCATATATTAAGGCTATTCCCAATTTTGGTTAGAGATGCTTCTCTTTTCAGACAGAGGTGACTTAGGATGACTCAAATATTTCCAAAATTCTGAGAAGTGACAGTGGAGTGTTCAGCACTAAGTGAAACATCTCTATCACACCCTCCAAGGCTCAGGGACCATTGTAGAAGAAGATGCGGAAAGAATGTAAGAGCCAACGGGGAGAAGCTCTTACAATACTGTCATCCAGACACAAAATGGCCTTGATATTCATGACCTCACAGTGGCTGACACTACCTACACAAGACTTGCATAATAGGAGGGGGAAATGATGACATCAAAATAGAAGAGAGTCAGAGCCAGGCATGGTGGTGCACGCCTTTAATCCCAGCACTGGGGAGGCAGAGGTAGGAGGATTGCCGTGAATTCAAGGCCACCCTGAGACTACACAGTGAATTCCAGGTCAGCCTGGACTAGAGTGAGACCCTACCTCGAAAAAAAAATAGAAGAGAGTCTAGTTGGAAAGAAGGGATTCAGTAGAGATGAAATTTGGGAGAAATCATAGTATATTGTCTATATTTATGAAGGCTGTCAATAAAAAGTTTAAAAAATTATCTTACACAATACAGAAAGCATTTGGCCAACATCATTGATTTTTTTCCTCCAATAAATTAAATATTATAAACTAAATCTTACTTACTGTTTCAATTAATGCTGCAATCTGTCACTTGTTTGATGCATAACATCTGCCCCTGAGAGATGACAAAATTAATTTGAATTCAAATGAGAACAAAATTTCACTCAGCCATGGTATGCAGACTCTATAGCCCCATCAGGACAGATTATAATTTTGGGTATAGATACTCAGCACTTGTAACTTAGAAACAAGTTGTGATTTTGCATAACTAATTCACAAATCAGGGTATACAGCCTTTTCATAGTGTGGTGACAGGTTCTGGCACTATTCTTAAACCATGCAGTCAACAAGTATACATTAAGCAAATACCTATTGTTGGAAAACATTATCAATGTCTATTCATCCTTTCTTCTATAATAGCAGAATATGTATTTTATTCTGGGTGGAAGTATGCCTAGGCTCAAACAATGAATCAATGTTGGTATATAGATTCATGGCTAGCTGCTATCTGTCTCCACTTTGCTAAATGTTACAACGACTCTGATCCTGGAATAGTGGCATTCACCTGTAATCCCAATATCCAAGAAGCTGAGATAGAGGGATCGTGAGTTCAAGTTTGGACTGCCTAGCAAGCTCCTGGCCCCTCTGAACTATATAGCAAGACCATGACTCAAACAAAAGAAAATGACTATGGGATCCAGTTCTGACCGAAAAGATGCAGAGAGAACTTTGCCAGGAGGTGTTTAAGAGGTCTTTATGCATCTCAAAGTAGATGTAGGTGACATCATCCTTACTCTTTTTTCCTTCCTGCAGATATAAGGTATGTGGTTACAGCAGTAAGCTCTAGATCACGAAGCACCAAACAAAAAAAGAAATGTCACCACACTGAAGATGACCTAGAGAAGGTGAGATCACTTCCGGAGAGCATCAACCCAGGATTAAATTAGGAGTTTTGGGAGTATTAAGAGCCTGGTAGTATTAGATAAGCAGTAAAGTCGAGAACCAATAAAAACAAATGTTGAGAATCCCAAGATATATTGAGAACCCAGGTGAGCAGAACCACATTGCCATTCAAACTTGGTAACAGTGAAAATTGCTGTAACTTTTTAAAGAGCAATTTTGCAAAATCGATGAGCATTTAAAATGTGCGGATCCTTTAAAATAGCAATTCTACTACAGGGAAATTATCCTACAGAAAAACACAGGTGCAAAAAAGATATGTGCACAGGGTTATTTATTGCAGCATTGTTTGTAGTAGCAAAAAATTAGAAGCAACTAAATATGAAATTGGAAAAATAAATTATATATATGCATATATGCAATGAAATACTATGATGATATTCAAGAAAGAATAAAGTAATTTGCATGTAATAACATGGCAAAACTCCAGGAAATATTCTTAAGGGGAAAAGAGAGCAATATATAAAACATGATACCATTTTATTAAAAAACAATCAAAGCAAATTAACAATGCTACATGTGAGTATTGGCAATATGCATACAAAAACTGAAAGGGAAGAGCCAAATATAAAATATATGCAGTGTGTTTTCTCACAACTGTTACTGGTATAGTAAGAGTAACCAAAATCAGACAGTAAGAATGACTGAAGGCTGAGGATCAGATTACAAAACCAAAGGATAAAAACCTGCAGATTGGGCTGTGGAGATGGCACAGCGGTTAAAAGCACTGGCTTGCAAATCCTGATGGCCTGGGTTCTATTCCCCAGTACCCACATAAAGCCAGATGCACAAAGTGGGTCATACATCTGGAATTTGTTTACAGTGGCAGAAGGCCCTGGTATACCCATACACGCATACTCTCTCTCTCTCAAATAAATAAAAACATTTTTTAAAATCTTGTAGATTTAAAGGATCTCCAAAACAACAAAGCTTTCACACAGCAGCAGAAGCAAGTAAACCCAATGCATAAGAGAGAGCAAAGGGGTAGCAAACATGCCAAGTCATCACAGTTCAGGAAATGTCATTTGAATCTCTGGAAGATAGAGAAGGTATCCCAGATGATGAGGAAATTGTTTGGGGAGGGGGGTGAAGAGAGGAAGCTCTGAGCTTGTTTCCTAAAGCTGTAACATGTCTGAACGATGAAAAAGTATAAGGAGAGAACATTCCTGGGGTTGGCTGGAGGGACAGTTATGTTGTCACAGTCCTCCCGGAAATGTACACCGCAGACTATAACCCTGAACCTGAGGCTGGTCCCCCACTGACCCCACCCGCTAAGATCCGTTCCATTTCTGCTGACTTTTCTGCCTGTATTTCAATCTCACTACAATAGAACATGTTCTTAAAACCTGATCCCCAAGCCTCTGCTCCCAAATAGCATCGAGCTTCATTTGAGAATTTCTAAGGGATTTAATTGTTTAAAATTTCAGAGCATAACAAATAACAAATGCTACTGATCTTTAATGTGAGTCCATAGAATGAGGCCATTTCTCCTTTATAGTAGAATTGGAGCACATATTAACACATCTCTCTCAGATCACGATTGGGAACTCAGACACTAAACACCAATCCGCCCTCCTTTTATTGCTAGTCAGTTTCTGAATTCCCCCTCTGGCCATCTGCTCTGCAGGCGTATCTCCTTTGGTTTGAGTTAAGATGCTATCGCCCAGAAGAATGTTAGCTTGTAGAAGGATTCATTACATTTCACAGTAAGCTTTGGACCCATCCATCCCATCTCAGTTGCTTCTTCAATTCACCTCAAAAGATTTCCTAACTAAGGTCACTGAAGCTCAGAAAAACAGTGAGCTGCCCATGCAAATGCACAAGGCATGTAGAAAATACAAGCAAGGGGCTGGATATAGAAGAGATTCTAGAAGTCACCAGGAAGCAACAATGGGCTTAGAGGAGATGCTGCTGGAGGGTAGGAAGATGCCTCAGTGGATAAAGTACTTGCAGCTCAAGCTGGAATACCCAAGTTCAATCCTCAAGCCTCACATAAAAAAAAACACACACACACATAAAAGCTATGGTGGGTTTCTGTAATTCCAGCATGCTGATACTGACAGCTAGATGGGAGGCAAAGACAGCAGAATTTCCTGGAAGCTCGAGGCAAATGCAAAAGCAGCAGAGGCAAATGCAAAAGCAGCAGAGCGAGAACTCAGAGCAAGAAGCCCCGTTGCAAGTGGACTGGCAAGAACCAATCCATAAACTGTCCTCTGACGTTCTCTGACTGCCACACAGGCACATGACTCACGTGTGCCTGCACTTGCACACACACACACACACACACACACACACACACACACACACACACACACACACGATAGTAGTTTGAATGTATGGCCCCAGAGACTGGGGGGCTTTATTAAAATTCAGTTTGCAACTTGAGCCCTGTTGTAGACAGCACAGGAAGAACCCAACAAAAGGCAGCTGATGGGAATAAAGGGTTTATTTGGCTTACAGGCTGGAGGGAGAGTTCCATCATGGCAGGGAAAATGATGGCATGAGCAGAGGCTGGACATCACCTCCACTACAGCACTGCAAACAGCAGCAGGAAGGTGTGCCAAACACTGGCAAGGGGAAGCTGGCTTATAAACCCCATAAATCTGCCCTCAACAACACAGCTCCAACAAGGTTCCAATACCCAAATTGCCATCAGCTGGGGAGCAATCATTCAGAACACATTCGTTTGAGGGGGACACCTGGATTAAACCATGACAAGCCCCTAGCAGGCAGATCCCTGCTCCAGGGGGCAAGTCACTGGGGGTGGATCTTGGAGTAGAGCCCTAAAGTGTGTGGAGAGCAGTTGGCACTCTGGCTGCTGGTGCTTTGTGGTGTTTGCTGGCTGTTTGGTGATGTCCCTCTGCTTTGATCAATAGAAACGAGGGACTGCTTCCACCATTGATGGTGGTGTTGGTTTTTTTTTTTTTTTTTTTTTT
>PVHP010038996.1:0-16663 GCA_004024765.1 Zapus hudsonius | reverse complement strand
CAAAACAAAAAAGAGTAAGCAAGGATATAGATTAGCAAGGGCCTGGAGGGGTGGGGCAGACAGGCTGGGGACCTGAAAGCCTGGGGAGAGGGGCCACGTATGATCCCAGGTCCCGGTCAGCAGGTCAAAAACAAAAACAAAAACAAAAGTTAAGTAAGGATATGGATTAGCAAGGACCTGGAGGGGCGGGACATACGCTGGAGACCAGGAGGATGGGGGAGGGGTTACCTAGGAACAAGCGAAAAAGAAAAGAAGAAAAAAGAGAAAAAAAGAAAAAAAGAGTTGAATATGAGAGACACTCAAGGGCCTGGGAGGGACAGGATAGACACGCGGAACACACAGAGGGAGGAAACCCGAGGGAAGCCGGCAGAGGCTGAGGAAAAGCCTCCGTCAGCCGGCAGGCTGAGGCTTCTCTGGCCGGGCTTGCCGGTTCGTGACAACTCACTGCCTCTGGCGAGCACGGTCCTCGATGGAAGCTTCCACTGGTGAGAATCGTGAGCTGGGAGGTATCTGCGGCTCAGAGTGTGACTGCAGCTTATGTCCACGACCTGGATCTCTGCTGAAAACCCTGACCCTTGTTACCCGAGGGACGTGGCGTGTCTGCTAGTCAGCCATCTTGAACCGGAAGTCCAAATGTGTAGCCCAGGCTGGCCTCGAACTCATGATCCTCCTGCCTCCGCCTCTTCAGCAATATCCGGCGTGTGCCACCACAACCGGCGTGTATTTGCCATAAAGAATATTCACTATCTAACCAACAGCTTTTGGAGTTTTCTCAAATGCCCAAAGGTAAAGGTACGGATGCTCTCAGCTGCCCAGGCACCTCACAGTTGAGCGGTAGGGAACCCTTCTCTTCTGGTTTATAAATCACACAGAGGCTTCTCTTTATTTTTTTATATATTTTTTAAATATTTTATTTATTCATTTTTAAGCACAGAGAGAGAGAGAGAGAGAGAGAGAGAGAGAGAGAGAGAGAGAGAGAACCAGGGCCACCACCTTGTGGGTCTGGCCCACATGGGTCCTGGGGAATTGAACCCAGGGCCTTAGGCACTGGAGGCAAGTGCCTTAACCGCTGAGCCATCTCTCCAGCCCGAGGCTTCTCTTTAAACAACTCTTCGGAAACCAGAAAAGAACCAATAAAACATAAAATCAATAAATAAAATCAATAATAATAAGTAAAATAAGATCAATAAACATAACTATAATCTTATAGAAAATCTCAATTCTCTCTTGTGTAGTTACTTCCTATTCTTTTTGTTAAATTTCTGTGTGGTCTTATTTTGTTCTTTGCAGGTCTGTTGAATATTACTTTGGCACTTAGGGGCATGCCTGCCTATTTGCCTTCTTCTTACTGTATCCTGCCTCTAGCTGTTTTATGTCCAGGGTTAGTAGTATGCTGAGACCCTGGGTCCTTCACCTCTCTTATCCATAAGTCCCACGTACTTTGCCCTTATCTTATCTCTCAATATGGGTTATTTTTATCTGGTAGATAATGTGATTGCATATGACTTCTCACATTCCCAGCTCTATATACCGTAATGCTTACTACCTCAGTACTTCCCATCAGCCCCCTGCTGAAATTTGGCCCATAGTATGTCTCCTCAGTGGTTAGGGCTTTCTGGGATAATCTGGGAGATTGTCCAGGAAGGGCTCTGAGGAGAGGTTCCCTGAGATAGTTATCTAAGAAAGTGTCTTCACCCCAGCTTCCATTGTTTTCCCACTTCTCATACCCTCCTCTGGCCTCCCCCAGATGCTGAATTTAGCTTCTTCCTTCATGATTTTCTTCCACAGTGGTCCCAGACTCCTCATGAATTTTCTTTTCTGTCACCTGTTCTCAGTGGCTGAACGTTGTGGAGGCCTTAGGTGTTCTTCCAGTTCAGATATTCTGGAACTTTCCTCCAGTATACCCAGAGGTCAGGACTATTGCTATCTGACACACATTTTAAGACTAAGAACTCATGCACTTTTTCTGCTGCAGGATCCTGAAATCCATGCTGTTCCTGGACCTTCTATCCTGGTGCTCTGAGGCAAGCTTCAGATGGATGCTGTAATTATGCACCTTCCTGGAGGCTGGGGTAAAGACACTGACTTCTTTGTAGGGGGAGGGGACTGCAGGGAGTAGAGAGGAGCTACAGTGAAAGTTTGCATTAGGGCCAAGTCGAAGGTGAACTCTTACAATTCACAGAAGAGAGTACATGTGGAGAGGAACTAGAAGGTATCAGTGCTCGCCTTTCACTGGACCTATGAGTGATAAAACCCATAGCAGCCTGTCACTGATACTTGTTTTGGAATTTTAAGATATATACATATATATCACACACAATTTATATATAATATATATGTACATGTATATATATATTTATATTATGCATACATATGTATGTATAAATTTTGCCATTCCAATAAAAAGCTCAAAAGCCTGTGGATGAATGAATTAAACCAACTCTGGCTTATCCCAGGACATGGGCTCCTTCCTGGTTTCTTTGCATGATGTTTTAGTTTTATTGTCAACTTGACCTGTTTAATAATCTTGGTTGGGTCTCTGAGATTGCTTACAGAAAGGATGAACTAAAGGAGGCTATCCCTGTTCAGAATGAGCCCTTCCTGTAGAGCGGGCAACCCTTTCAGTAGGGGGAAATATGTAAGGAATTTCCAGGGGAAGGAAATCTCTCCCCTCCCCGACAAACCTGTTTGTCAGGGTGTGTGTGTGTGTGTGTGTGTGTGTGTGTGTGTGTGTGTGTGTGTGTGTGTGTGTGTTTGGACCTATTGAACGGGGCTGGCTTCTTTCAGTATTTTGGAAATTCCCCTGAATCTGTAACTTTAATAAATCCTTTCCTCTCACAACTGAGATTGGTTTGGAGGTTATCCCAGTGGCATGCAGCTGACTATAACACCTTGCTATAATTTTGATTTCGTCCATTTTGTTCCTGTGTCAGCACCTCCCATACCCAGCAGCATGGTGGAAATTGAGATGTTTAGATTTTTTTTTTATTTTTGCTTGTGTGTTAGTGTAGTGGTGTGTGTGTGTGTGTGTGTGTGTGTGTGTGTGTGTGTGTGTGTGTGTGTGTTCACAGTATATTTCACATTTCATACACTTGGCTGCAAGAGAGGCTGCTGGCATCCTGTAGCTAGAGCAGAATATTGGAAGTCCTGTTTCACTGCTCTCCTGTGTGATCTGCTTTTGAGTGGGAGTCTCTATTGATTCCAGAGCTTTCTGGGGTTGCACCACTTTGGAAGTGGGAAATGGAGAGTCAAACTCTAGCTATTCCAGGAGCTTCAGAAAACACATTTATCCATTGTACCATCTATTCAGTCCTCAGACCATAGTCCAAGATAAGTCTTTCTTTTTTTGATCCATTGTATGAGCAAATATTGTATAGGTATCCCATTTCCCTCCTCCCTGTCCCCAACACACTGGGTATCCCCCTCAGTGGGCAGGCTGGATCAACCTATGGGGCAGGGGGTTATAGATAGCACAGGAGGCAGCCAGGTTCTCCCCCCCTCCATTTCTGTGTTGTTGCTGAGGGGGGCAATGTCTCTGGGAGTTCTCCCCCACCATGGCTCTTCCAGTCTTTCTGCCCCCTCTTCCACTCAGTTCCCTGAGTCATGGTGGGTGAGTTTTAAGTCTGCTTTATTGTTAAGATCTTAAGGGACTCTGTACTTCTGCTTTGGGATGTTTCGGAAATCTGTGTCTGTCCCATTGACTTATCCTGTGTTGACTGATGGGCTGTGGTTATAGGTCTCTTGCTTATCCCGCCACTCTCTTAAGGGTATCATTTAGGGTCTACACAATAGGCCTGGGATGGTTCATCTCTTGCCAGTTGGCCTGTAGTTCATTTGTGGAGCTGCAATGATGATGGCTCTCTCACTGGCTTCTGAAAAATATAAACAAAGTCTCCATCAGAGTGTGAGATCTGTCAGTATAAGTTAATGAGATTTTGGATTTGACAAGATTCATTGGGAACACTGTCTCTGTAGTTCTCTGGTAATGGGAATTTCTCCTTGGAACCCAAGTTTTTTGGTTCCCATGGTGTTTTGACCTGGGTCTCAATTCCAGTTAAGGGTTCCTTATCACTGAGTGGATTTCTTGGCCAATTTGAAAGCTGTTGATTACTCCCCCTGGTCTTGGTGCCTCTATTGCACAAGTGATCTCTTCTTGGCTCACTGATCTCTTCCAGAAGGGAATGTGTTCAACCTTCTTATGGTAACAGTCTGCATTTTATAACAATGGTTTCCACTTTCTCCAAATATCATTGACCAATTTCCCCTGGCAGCTTATGCAGCACCTTCCAGCACCACACTTGCTACCCTCTGGTGGCTGGTTATGATTCTGGATCTCAAGGAGTCTCTCGGTGTTCTTCAATGAATTTCTGTGGTTTCTTCAGCAATAGGGTCTTACCTTTGGGATGGGATGGGTACTCAAGAGCTTTGACAGAATCCTGTCTTGTTTAGGGACCTTGTATTTCTCTTTGATGAACAGCTCAGTGTGAGAAAGAACCCATGCCTGGGAATGGGAGTTGCAGGTCTGATCAATTTTTCATGGGGTTAGGCTTCCTCCCCTTCTATTCACAGCTCCTCTTACCTACCAATGCCTTTTTCTTCTTCAACAGCTTACTGTATGAAAATAAGGATTTTATGATTTCAATTCATTATTGATTTACTCCCCCCATTCCTTCCACCTCTTTCACAGTCTCTCATCTCCTATGACAGGTTAGCTTAGGGTTTAAGCTTAACCTGGTTAAGAACCTCATATGAGGGAGAATATGCAGCATTTGACTGTTCTTTTGTGAGTTTGCTATGAAATATCTGCTCCAAGTCTGTTCACTTTTCTTTAAATTTCATGATGTCATTTTTCCTTTCCAATGAGTAGAATTCCATCATGTAAATGTACCACAACTTTGATATCCATTCATCCAGGAATGGGCATTTGGGTTGATTTCAGTTCGTGACAATTATGAATTGAGCTGCAATAAACATGGTTGAGCAAATGTCTCTGTGATGAGGTGTGACATCTAGAGAGTGGATGCCAAGTAGAGGGATAGTTGGGTCCATTGGTAGTTCTATATTCATTCTATTTTGGAGTCTCCACATGCTTTCCATAGTGGTTGGACGAGTTTGCCATCCCACCAGCAGTGAATGAGGGTTCCTTTTTCCCCACATCCTCGACAGCAACTATTGTTGTTGGATTTTTTGATGATTACCATTCTGACTGGAGTAAGGTGGAATATAATGGTAGTTTTGATTTGCATTTCCCTGATGATTAGGAATACTGAACAAAGAAGGATAATTTTACTTCTTCCTTTCCAATTTTTACCCCTTTTTTGTCTTTCTCCTATCTTATGGCTTTGGCTAGAACTTCAAGCACTGTGGTGAAAAGCAATGGTGAGAGTGGACACCTCTGTCCTGTTCCTGATTTTATTGGGAACTTCTTGAGTCTTTCCCCATTGAGTATGATTTAGGCTTTAGGGGTTTTGTATATTGCCTTTGTTATGTTGTAGTATGAGCCATCTATGCCTAGTCTTTCCAGAGTTTTGAACATGAAGTGGTGTTGAATTTTGTCAAAGACCTTCTCTGCATTGATTGAAATGACCATGTGGTTTTTGTGGTTGAGTCTATTAATGTGGTGGATTGCATTAATCAACTTCTGTATGTTGAACCATCCCTGCATCCCTACAATGAAGCCAATTTTTCAAGGTGGATAATATTTTTTGATGTGGAGTTGTATCTAGTTTTTGAGGATTTTTGCATTTAAGTTCATCAGGGATATGGGTCTGTAGTTTTCTTTTCTTGTTGTATTTTTGTCTGGTTTGGGAATTAGGGTGATGCTAGCTTCATAGAAAGTTTGGAAGCTTTCGCTCTTTTTCTATACATTGAAAAAGCTTCAAAAAGAGTTGTTTCAGTTCTATGATGAAGGTTTGGTAGAATTCAGCTGAGAATCCATCTGGTCCTGGACTTTTCATTTTGGGGAGGTTCTTGATTATATTTTCAATCTCCATGGATGTGGTAGGTTTATTTAGGAGGCCTATCTGCTCTAGGCTAAGATTTGGCAACTTGGTAGGTATCCAGGAATTTATCCATTTCTTCCAGGTTCCCCAGTTTTTAGAGTAGAGGTTTTGAAAGTTTGCCCTGATGATTCTTCCAATTTCATTGGGGTCTACTGTGACCTCTCCCTTCTCATTTCTGATTTTGTTGATTTGGGCTCTCTCTCTCTCTCTCTCTCTCTCTCTCTCTCTCTCTCTCTCTCTCTCTCTCTCTCTCTCTCTCTTTAATTAGATTGGCCAAGGGTTTGTCAATCTCATTTATTTTTTTCAAAGAACCAACTCTTTGTTTTGTCTATTTTTTTAATTGCTTTCTTCATTTCCAGTTCATTAATCTCAGCTCTGACCCTAATTATTTCTTTTTTCCTTGAGCTTCTAGAGTTGGATTGTTCTAGTTTTTCCAATGCCTTTAGGTTAGTGGTTAGGTTATTAATTTGAGATCTCTCTGTCTTTGCTATGAAGGCATTTAGTGCTACAAATTTCCCCCATAGGACTGCCTCATAGTGTCCCACAGATTTTTGGTATGTTGTGTTTTTATTATCATTTACTTCTAAGAAATTTTGAATTTTCTTTTTGATTTCTTGAATGACCCATTCATTGTTGAAAAGCATATTGTTCAGTCACCAATAGTTGGTGTAATTTCTGCTGATCCTTCCATTATTAATTTCTAACTTTATCACATTGTGGTCTGATATGATGCAGGGGCTACTTCAATCTTTCTGAATTTGTTGAGGGATGTTTTATGACCTAATATGTGGTCAATTTTGGAGAAGGTTCCATGAGCTCCTGAGAATGTAAATTCTGTGTCCTTGGGATTGAATGTTCTGTAAATATCTGTCATTTCTAGCTGGTCTATGGTGTTATTAACCTCTGATATGTCTCTGCTGACCTTCTGTTTGGATGATCTGTCTAGAGGTGATAGTGGTGTATTAAAGTCTCCTACTATGATGGAATTAGAGTCTATCTCTTTTTTTTGAGAAAATTTTGCTTTATGAACTGTGGTGCACCTGAATTTGGTACATACATGTTAATGATAGTGATATCCTCTTGTTGTATCATTCCCTTAATGAGTAAGAAGTGGCCATCATTGTCCTTTTTAATTGATTTTGGTTAGAATCTAATTTGTCTGAAATTAATGTAGCCACACCCACTTGCTTTTTATTTCCACATGCTTCGATAATTGCTTTGCATCCTTTTACCCTAAGGAGATTACTGCCTTTACAGGTAAGGTGTGTTTCTTGAAGGCAGCAGATGGAAGGGTCCATTTTTCTGATCCTCCCAGCTACTCTGTTTCTTTTTAAAGGAGAGTTAAGGCCGTTTATATTCAGAGTTATAACTATGAGGTTTGCTTTAAACCCTGCCATGTTGGAAGGTTTATGGGGGTTGTAGTCTAGACTGTTATTAGCACAATGATTTTTGATTCCTGAGCATGTTCTCTATTACTCTTCTGAAATAGATTGCTTGTCTCTTCTGTGTGGAATATCTCCTGTAGCATCTTCTGTAAGTTTGGCTTTGTGTTCAAATAATCGTAGAGCTGGTTTATTTAATGGAACACTTTAAATTCACCATCTATTATGAGGAATAGCTTTTCTGGGTAGAGTACTCTACGTTGAAAGCCATACTTCTTTAGGCCTAAAAGAGCATTATTCTAAGCCATTCTGGCTTTCATTGTTTCTAACGAGAAATCTGAGGTAAGTCTCATGGGTTTGCCTTTATAGGCGATGAATTTTTTCTCTTGCTGCCTTGAACACTTTCTCTTTACCTTCTATGTTTGGCATTTTAATTAAGATATATCTTGTAGAGTTCCTCCTCAGATCCTGTCTGCTAGGAGTCCTGTGGGCACCTTGTATCTGAGATGGTCTTTCTCTTGTATGATAAGGAAATTTTTTTGAATAATTTTTTAAAAAAATATTTTCTATGCCTTTGGCCTGTGGTTCTTCTCCCTCTGGAATCCCTATGATCCTGAGATTAGGTCTCTTTATGGTATCCCATAGGTCCCTCATATTTTGTTCACATGATTCCTTGAATTTATTGAAACCTATGGAATCCTTATTAATTGTTTCTGTCTTGTCTTCAATGTCCAAGAATCTGTCTTCCAGGTTATCAATTTTGGGACTAATGGTTTCAAAGGAGATTTTTTTAAATCTCCATTTCATTTTTGGTTTCTGCTATATTTTTTGTACATAGTCTCCAATTCTTTGGTTCTAATTTCCATCTAGTTTTGTTTTTGCTAATGTTTCCTGGAAATCATTTTTAAGTTTGGTTAAGTCCTAATCAAACTTAATCAATTGATTCTCTAGCTGTTCCCATAAATGGTTCACCTTCAATTTGCTTAATGTGTTTTTGAAGTTACTCATATTTCACTCCAATATATTCAGTCTGATGTCTATGCTTGTGTTGGTAAAGCTTCATCTCACTTATGTCTTTTTTCATAGTTTCCATATTAGCCATTATCTGTTTCATGTTTGCATTGCATTTGTGGTCAGGAGTTATATTATTCTCAATTTGGGATTGTATTTTTGTTATCTCCACTTTTTTGTCACTTTCTTATTCCACTGTGGGGCTAGAGGTCCTGGGTTGGGGAGTTCCAGCTTCAATTTATGTGTTTTATTTTTCATTGCTTTCTGCCCATATCTGAGTGAGGATATAGTTTTCTTGACTTGTGGTCAATCTAGATTTTGTTGGGTAAGAGATGAGTGTTCTTGTGTACCAGTAGGGCTTGGGATATAGTTGTAACCACAGATGTGTTAGTTTCTGTGGTTACAGGTGTGTCAGCTCTTCTGGTTTGTGTCTGGTATGCAATATAGTATAGAGGTCAGAGACCTTCTCGGTCTGTGGACTCCACTGTGTCTTGTTACTGAGACTCAAGAGTGTTCAGGGTTTATCTACTTGTTCCACTTTCCCCTTGGAATCTCTGCTGGTTGGGTTATAAAGATCCCCATATGATCCCCCTATTACCCCTCCCAGCAGGTGCCTGACAGTGACCTATTGGTCTCTAGCTAGGATTGGATTCAGGCCTCCAGGGAGTGCTGTTCAGCATGCCCTGCTCCCAAAGGAGTGATCACTAGGTTTGAACTCCAACAGAGATCTTTCCTGTCTGGGGTGTTCTGCCCCCCTGGCAGGATCAGTTCTTTACCTGACTGGATCCCCCTGTACCTGATTGCTTAGGCTTGGAGCCACCACATAGGCCCGCATCCCCAACTGATTTGCAGCAGATGACACAGCCCCAGTGCCTTGACTCAAGAGCCTAGTAATTTTTCACCAGCTTGCAGCAGGCAAAACTGAATTGCTACCTTCCCCACTAGGAGGCAGAGTCTCTAGGCTCTCATTGATCCAATTCATGGTGGGCCAGTCCTGCTTCCACACACTGGTTCCTGCCCTCCCCCTCAGATATCCCCCACCACACTCACACAACCCTCCCCTGACTTTAAGTTTGTTGCTTTGACCTCTGGGAAGAAGCTGTCAGTCACTGCCTTTTCCTCCAGTCCTGTGGCTCCTGTTGCTGGAGCTGCCAACATCAGCATGGGCTGGCTGGGTCTTGCATCAGCTGTCGTGGATCCACTGTGTGGATGGCTGGTTCCGTGACCTCCTGTCTCCAGCAAGTGTTCCCTGGCTGGTCACTGGGGTGTCTCGTTCATGCATGGTAAGCTCTCCCACTGCTTTGCTGTATGTATCTCCTGCTGATTCCCAGCACAGTTCCCAACTCCAGCAGGACTCTGCTGTGCTTGGAAACAAGCCCAATGGGACCATCAGTGCCAGTCACCCTGGCCTCTCCTGAGCCTCTGATACTGTTATCAATTCCTTGTTTCTGGTGAAAGAATGTATTCTACAGTCTCTCTGTTTCTTTTCTTTCCCTGACAACTCTAGTGTTCCTATACCTGCGCCATATTAACCTGGAAGTCCAAGATAAGTCTTTCTTAAGCATTTAATGCAAGGCCTTTATCCATTAAAACTGATTACAAATATAAAGGAAAATTAAAAGAAAGCACACCCTGGAGTATGGCAACAGACTAGAGGTTGTTTCTGTCCTTCCACACACTAGCTTTTTTTTTCACTGCTCCATTTTGTTTTATGGAAACTCATATTTTTATTTAAAGAGACAAAGGATTCCTGAAAGTTCCTCTGAACACAGAAGATGAGATCCTGATCACATTCTTTAAGGGGCCAGGTCAGTATACTTTGCTTCAAAACACAAGATAACTGGGAGCCACGTGATAAATGCTTAATCTAGAAATGATGATGCCAGTGTTTTTTATTTATGTATGTTTAAGAATTTCAACTCAGATCAACATGCAAAGATAGAAAATTGAAAGGGCATTTCTGAAACTTTTGGTTAAAATGACTAAAAACAGACATGATGTTAAAATCATATGTGGCAGTATATTTATGGCATATATATGCCCACACATATACATCTATATTTGGCAGATCACTTGATTCTGTCATTAAACATGTAGAGAATTGTAATGGAAACACTATCTTTGCTCTTAGAATGAAAAGAGCCCTCTCTATTCTTTTCTGGCTAAGAAAAAAATCAAAGAAACAGACAATGAGTTCCTACCATGTCCACATAGCTCAGGATGAGGGACACAAAGGACAGGCCAGCCTAATCTGGTTGATGCCCAGGCTAGAACCCCCACTCACCTGGATAGACTGCAGCCTGTTCCAACAACCTGCTGTTGGTTTCCAGGCACTGGGAACCTAGTTGGTGCCCTGGCACACCCGACTCCAGACCCAGTGGTGTGAATTCTGGTTCTGGACCTGGAAATGAAATGATGAAATGAAATGGTGAGCCCAACCCTCGATCATCCCTTGGTATCCCCATGATCTACCTTATGGGTGTCACCATGACTGACCTCCTCACACAAGTCTAGAGGGTGAGCCCAGCCCTGTTCATCCCCTGGTATCCCCAAGCCCCCACTGTCCTTGTTTTCACCATGACTGACCTCCTCACACAAACGTGTTTTGACCCAGTCTCAGTACTCGATGGCTTTGAAGAACTCTGTTCTCAGCTTCAGGAATTCTTTGCACAAGTCTTTCCAGTGTTTCTTGCCCAACAAGAACTTTATGACACTCACCTTGGACATTGGGTCAGATGCTTCCATGCCACAGGAGATGTAACTTTCACAGGAAAAGGGGAAATGTGTTTGTCCTTAACTAGGACTTTCAGCCTTAGGTGGGAAGGGCAGGATAGGTTACAAGGGAGGAAGCACATGTTTAAGAGATGATATGTGAATGGAATCCCAAGCCACAGAGTATCCTGGATCATGAGCCTGAAGAGCAAATGCTTTACACCACACAGAACAATAAAATTCTTTTTGCCTCCCACTGGCTTCTGCCTCCAAGTACCTCCCTCAGGGAATAGTAGTGTTCCCCACTATGCTTATGATCTCAGGTCCCTTTTCCTTCTCCCCGGAGCTCATGGCCCCTGGCAGGATTCTAGTGCTCTGTGTGTTTTAAGGGGAGAGGTACCTCTTGCTCTTCCATGGTGAAGTACTGCCAGTCTTTCTAAGAACTTGGCCTCCAAAAGGAATATCACCCACTCCTCCACACAATCTTGGAAGCCTCATCTGTGCGGCATGTACTTCCCTAATTTCCAGGTGACCTCCAAACCAGTTTCCCACATTCCACTAATCTCAGCCTCGACTGTCTCTGAGAACTCACCCAAAAGATGACAGAAGTGTGCTCACTTCAGCAGCATGTATACTAAAATTGGAACTATACAGAGAAGATTAGCATGGCCCCTGTGAAAGGACGACACGCAAATTCACTAAGCATTCCATATTTTTAAGAACTTGGAATAAAGCTATTCTTAGGCTTAAAGGAGTACGGATTCCAACCTAGACTACTGTACCCAGCAAAGTTATCCATCATAATAGATGCAGAAGTGAAAGTATTCCATGAAATTAACCAGTTCTACTATTACTTGAAAACAAGGCCAAACCTTCAAAAGATAATACATGAGATATCCTATGCAGATGAAACAAGCAACCAACCCCAGGAAAGGAACAGAGAATAAGCAAGGTAACACCAAAGAGATAACAATAACAGCTCAGATATCAACCCACAGAGTCTCTCCAGCATGGCAGGGCTTAAAACAAACCTCACAGTTATAACATCGAATGTAAATGGTCTTAACTCTCCTATAAAAAGACACAGGATAGCAGGTTGGAGCAGAAAAATGGACCCTCCCATCTGTTGGCTTAAAAAAAAATGCGCCTTATCGCTAAAGAAAGTAACCTACCGAGAGTAAAAGGGTGGAAAACAATTTTCCAGGCATGTGAGAATAATGAAAAAGCGGGTGTAGCTACTCTAATATCTAACAAAATAGACTTTAAACCAAAATCAATAAAAAAGAACAATGATGGCCACTTCCTACTCATCAAGGGAATGATCCAACAAGAAGACATCACTATATTAAATATGTATGCACCAAATGCAAGGGCCCCTCAGTTCATAAAGCATACATTACTGAAAAGCAAAGCAGATTTAGATGCTAACACCATCATAGTAGGAGACTTTAACACTCCACTGTCATCCCTAGACAGACCGTCCATACAAAAGACAAACAGGGAAATAAAGTTGCTAAGTAGCACCATAATAAGTTAGGGATAACACATTTATAGAACATTCTACCCCAAGGACACAGATTGTACATTCTCAGCAGCACATGGAACCTTCTCCAAAGTTGACCACGTACTAGGCCATAAATCTTCCCTCAACAAATTTAGGAAGATGAATAAGATTGACAAGCCCCTGGCCAATTTAATCAAACGAAGAACAGAGAAGGCCCAAATCAACAAAACCAGAAATGACAAGGGAGAAGTCACAACGGAATCTGAATAGATAGGAAGTATCATCAAATCATACTTCCAAAACCTCTACTCCACAAGATTAGAGAACCTGGAAGAAATGGATAAATTTCTGGACACCTACCGACTGTCAAAGCTCAGTACAGAGCAGATAAAGATGCTAAATAACCCTATCACAATCATAGAAATTGAATCTGTAATCAAGAACCTCCCCAAACAGAAAAGCCCAGGTCCAGGTGGTTTCTGAGCAGAATTCTACCAAACCTTCATCATAGAACTGAAACTTCTCTTTTTGAAGCTTGTTGTGGGCATAGAAAAAGAGGGTAGGCTCCCAAACTCCTTCTATGAAGCTAGCATCGCCCTAATTCCCAAACCAGACAAGTATGAAACAAGAAAACTACAGACCCATATCACTGATGAACTTGGATGCAAAAATCCTAAACAAAGTCCTAGCAAATGGAATACAAAGCCACATCAAGACTATTATTCACCCTGACCAAGTCAGCTTCATCCCAGCGATGCAGGGATGGTTCAACATACGAAGTCGATAAAAATAATTCACCTCATTAATAGACTCAACCACAGAAACCACACTGTCATCTTGATAGAGGCTGAGAAAGACCTTTGACAAAATTCAACACCACTTCATGTTCAAAACCCTGGCAAGAATAGGCATAGATAGCCTATACCTCAACATAATAAAGACAATATTCAGATCTCCTAAGACACAAATCATTCTCAATGGGAAATGACTCAAGGAGTTCCCGCTTAATTCAGGAACAAGACAGGGGTGTCCACTCTCACCACTGCTCTTTAACATAGTGCTTGAAGTTCTAGCCCAAGTGATAAGACAGGAGAAGGGCATAAAAGGGATACAAATCAGAAAGGAAGAAATTAAACTATCCCTCTTTGCAGATGACATAATTCATAATTATATATATATATATATATATATATATATATATATATATATATATATATATATATATATATATATATATCAGACCCAATGAACAGTATCAATGAATTCCTGAAGGTGATCAATGCCTTCAGCAGAGTGGAAGGATACAAAATTAACACACAAAAATCAGTAGCCTTTCTATATACAGAAGACAAACATTCAGAAAAAGACATCAGATAAACTGTCCCATTTTCTATAACCTCAAAGAAAATCAAATACCTTGGAATATCACTAACCAAGGTTGTGAAAGACTTATATAAGGAAAATATTGAAACACTCAAGAAGGCAATAGAGGAGGATGTGACAAGATGGAAAGACTTTCCACACTCATGGATAGGGAGAATCAATATAGTAAAAATGGCAATCCTGCCAAAAGCAATCTACAGATTCAATGCTATGCCAATAAAAATCCCAACCTCTTTCTTCACAGACATAGAAAAAGTAATTTCAAAATTTATTTGGAAGGGCAAACTACCTCAGATAGCTAAAACTATTCTAAGCAAAAACACTTATAAAGGAGTTATCACCATGCCTGACTTTAAAACATACTACAAAGCAATAGTAACTAAAACAGCATGGTACTGGCAGAAAAACAGACCAGTGGGATAGCATTGAAGACCTTGCCTTTAATGCAAGTAACTTCAGTTACTTGGTCCTTGACAAGGGTGCCAACAATGTAGGCTGGGCTAAAGATAGCATCTTCAACAAATGGTGCTGGACAAATTGGATAAACACATTTAAAAAATGAAAATAGATCCACTCCTTTTACCATGCACTAAAATCAACTCCAAATGGATCAGAGACCTCAATATTAACCATGTAACCCTAAACACTCCTAGGCTATCCATGGTCCCCAGCCCCAAGGACTGATCCAGACGGCCCATGGAGGAGGATATCCAGCTGATTGGGGATGGGGAATAGGGGTATTGGGGAACTGGGGATAACAACTCATTGCTTTCCCATTAAATAATGTAACTCATTATGGACAATAAAAAAAAGAAAACCAACAACAATTGTTGGTGAGGATGCAGGGAAAAAGGAACCCTCATTCACTGCTGGTGGGATTGCAAACTTGTTCAACTGCTTTGGAAAGCACTTTGGAGAATCCTCAACAGAATGGACATAGAGCTACCAATGGACCCAGCTATTCCTCTACTACCTGCAAGATGTCACATCTCAGGATAGAGACATTTGTGCAACTATGTTTATAGCAGCTCAATTCATAATAGCCAAGAATTGGAATCAACCAAAATGCCCTTCCATGGAGGAATGGATAACAAAACTATGGTATATTTACATGATGGAATTCTATTCAGCTGAAAGGAAAAATGACATATTGAAATTTAGAGAAAATGGTCTGACTTGGAGCAGATCCTACTAAGTGATCTCTCAAAATAACAGAGAGCCAAATAAAGCATATTCTCCCTCATATGTGGTCCTTGACCAGGCTAACTGTAAACTCTACACAGACCAGTAGAAAGAAGTGAGAGGTTATGGATGACGGGTAATGGATGGGGGAGGGGAATGACTTAAGCATGAAGCTAAACCAAAATGGGTTCAAAATCATAATTTCCTCAATTGCATACTGTAATCAAATGAGCAAGTAGTGGGCATTGTCTGGCAAGAGGGGCCGTGAAGAGAAGAGAAGAGAAGAGAAGAGAAGAGAAGAGAAGAGAAGAGAAGAGAAGAGAAGAGAAGAGAAGAGAAGAGAAGAGAAGAGAAGAGAAGAGAAGAGAAGAGAAGAGAAGAGAAGAGAAGAGAAGAGAGTCTATGCCTGTGAAAAATTGATCAGTCTGGAAACTCCTGGTCCCAGTCATTGGCTCCTTCCCACGCTGAGCTATTGACCAAAACAAACCACGAGGTCCCCAAAACAAAAGAGGATTCTGTCAAAGCTCTTGACTGCCCACCCCAGGCCTGTGGTAGTATCCTGTTGCTGAAGAAACCACAGAAAGCCATCTATCAGTATCAAGAGACCCTGGGAGGTCCATAATGGAAACTATCCCCCAGATGGTAATCAGTGCAGTGCTGGAAGGCACTGCATAAGCTACCAGGGAAAGATGGCCAACAACAGCTGGAGTAAACAGAGACCACTGGCATGAAACACAGCCTGCTGTCGTGAGTAGGCTGACCACACTTCCAACTGGGTGAGAACAGCGAACCAGGAATTGAGCATTTGTGCAGTGGAGGAGCCAAAGTCTGGGGGAGGCAATCAATAGCTTTTAAATATGGCCAAATAATGAGTGAGGGGGAGCCCTTAACTGGAACTGGGGGTTTAGGGCAATATGCACTGAGAGCCAGACTCTTGGGGCCCCAATGCAAGATGCACTATGTGAGCAATTGATGGAGAGGCTACTAAAAGTAGAATCTAGCTAATTCAGAAATGTGTATCTCAGTTAACCTATACTGATCTCACTCTCCAGTGGAGATTCTGTTTGTATCTTTCAGAATGCTTTCACAGCGAGAGAGCTGTGGCTCATCCAACCCTACCAAGGAACCACAGGCCGATAACTGACATCCTGGCAAGAGATGAGCCACCCCAGAGCTACTGTGGAGGATCCATATGGAACCCACAGAGAACGATGGGATGAACAAATGACCCATAGTCACAGCCAATCAGTCAACACAGGATAAACCAGACAGACACCAATGATTTTCAACACAACCTAAAGCAGAAGTTCAGAGACCCCTAAGTTCTCAGCAATAAAGCAGCCTTAATACTCACCCAGCACCACTCAGGGAACTGAGCTGAAGAGGGGCGGAAAGATGTGAGAGCCGTGGTGGGGGAGAATACCCAGAGGCATGGCTCCCCTCAGTAACAACATACTAGGGCCAGTGGAACCAGGCTGAGTCCTAGG
>PVHP010038995.1:0-16566 GCA_004024765.1 Zapus hudsonius | reverse complement strand
CAGGCCTTACCTCACTGAGGCCTGGGTCAGCAGTCCTTCTACTCCATTGCCATGTGTGGGAAGAAGAGGGTCTACTTCCTCTAGGGAAGCTAGTTTTAAGTCCTCCCCAGGTGAGTTAGAGGGATAGCTGATTGGTTCATATCTGACCAATCAGTTTTGGCACCTAGGTTGTAGCTCTAACTAGACACCTCCCATTCAAGGGGAGGAGCTGGAAGGGGAGGAGCGGTCCCTATACACACCTGACTGTCACAAGTGGAGGTGGCTCAGTAGTTCTGCCACTAGGTTCATCTCTGAGACCAGCTCCCTCAGCTCCTAAAGCCTCTACCCTGAACAGCTCAGAATAAACTCCTTATCCCAAGACAAGCTGCGTCTCATCGGTCCATCCAAACCCTAACATGAGGGGTGTTGACACACTGTTCCAAGTTTGTGTACAGATTGGCTGGGAGCCAGGGCACCCCAAGGGGCTTTACCAGTGGACCCCCACTTTTGTTCACTTGGGGGTCCCTTGTATATAGCCAGGAGCACAGAACTAGAGATCAATTGGTCCTTTTGGGGGAAGTCCAATAATCCTTGCCTGATCATCTTTGCTTGGTCATCCCGAGGAAATGCAAATTGAGCATTCTAGACTAGAAACCCACTCAATGCCTCAGGCAGGAAACCGGTTCCCTGAGGGCTCTGGACAGGAAAACAGACCTGGAGGGCTCTGGCACCCCCAAGATCTCACCTGTCCCTCAGGTGGTGACTTGCTTCCTTCTTATTGTGACTGCTCAGGGCTTTCTCCAAATCTCCAAGTCTTGCCTATGCGCACAGCCTGTGGGGACCATGTGAAAGGGTCTTCTAGATTTCTAAGGAAGTATTACAGACCTTCACAAATTGCCCATGAACATCTCACTGCTCAGTTTCTCTTTTGTGCTTTTGACTTGATTCTTGTTTGCAACAACTGGCCATCCACTGCCTGAGGCAGCTGTATTGTTGAAGCACTTACAGTTCAAACACTCTTCCTTCCCCTGAGGCACTTAGCAGTGAGATACTAATAGACAATTCTTTCTAGGTAAGACTCCAGGAACATACCAGACTACTCTTTGAGATGGAGGCCCATTCTGCTTCCTTCAGTAAAGGGGAAAGCACACTGCTCTTTTTTAGGTCCACTGCTGAGCTGAAGAGGGAGTTAAGAATAGGGTAAATTAAAGCTGCAAAGCTTCCTGTGTATATATATATATATATATATATATATATATTATAACTGTGATCAGCTGCTTTTCTTGCATAAACACTTCCTAGGTTGTTGCAAGCCTTTGGTTGATTTCCAGAGCTCTGAAGAAGCTGTTTTGGAATCATCTGCAAATTCCTTCATAGTTTTTAAAGAAAAGTGAAATTGCACAGCCATTTTTCACTGGTGTTCACCCACTGGTTTCCTTTGAAGTTGATGTGAACTCTCTGGCCATGTTGGGGTTATGCCTCCCTAATGCCTGTGAGCTAAACTTCCTTGAGAGTAGCCACACCTACATCCACTGTCCTACAGGCTGATTGACTCAAGAGCATTTCAATGATTGTGAATCCATTCAATGATCATGGAATGTTGACCGCCCACTGCCATATTATCTTGGGACTATTTTTTGTACCTTTTATGGCTATTTTCTTGCCCTCCTCTGTGGGTGAGACCTATTGTGGAATGTATGAGCTGCTTAGCTTTCAATTGAAGACTAAGAATGTCATCAGGGAGTGTCTGAGACCCATCAGAAGAGAGTTCCCCGCTTTGCTATAATCCACCTGCCTGAGGTTTCCACCAATGCTTTTGAAGACTGACTTCATCTATGGTGGGTTTCCTTCCTTCCTTCCTTCCTTCCTTCCTTCCTTCCTTCCTTCCTTCCTTCCTTCCTTTCTTTCTTTCTTTCTTTCTTGTTGTTGTTGAACTGTAACTGATGCAGGATTTTTGGAGGTTCAGGGTATTTCTCCAGATTTATGAACCCCAAATTTTGGGTTCTCCCTAATCTTTAATGAAGAATAATAAAGGTGGCTTGAAGAAGGACAAATTATGAAGAATTGAGTTTATTTGGGGAGAAATCACAAATTGTGGAGGTTGTTTTAGGGGAACTGAGATTTGGGAAGGAAGGCCAGAACACATTTTCATGTGGAAAACATATTTAAGAAAGATGGAAGTTTAGGAAGAAACTGGACTAAAGCCACAAGCACATGGAGAGCTAGAAGAAACTGAGGTTTATTTAAACTTAGGATGTTTTTAAAGAGGAGTCAAGAGCATTACGAGGAAGACCAGGAGCACATGGACAGTGGAATCTCAGAGAAATAGAGGTCAGCATTCATTGTGTGCTTTCTCGTTGAAGGAAGTCAGGGAACGAACAGAGAGCTTAGAAGTCTGGACACAAACGGCATCCGTCATGGAAGAAGACTAGGGACAAATTACTCACGTGGTAAATCCAGAGTGTAAATCACATGTGGTGGATCTATGTAACTAGGGAAAAAATGACAAAGCAGAGACAGGCCAGAGAGGCTAGGATTGCAGAAAGGGTTATGTCTCCCCTCCCCTCAGCCAGGCTGCAGTGCGGATGGGGACGGAAAACTCACCTGAGGGTCCAGGCCACAGGATGAGGGATGGAAGTAAGGAGCTAGGGTCCCAGGAAGTGAAGCCAACAAAAAAAGAGAGGCCTCATGCTAGGCTGCTACATTTACAGTAAGCAAGGGAAAAATCAGATTGGTTAATGAATCTGTGTGACAGACCCCAGTCTGCTCACACCAGGGGCTGGGGTCACAGCTCACTAGACTATGGACAGCAGGGGTCGTTGTAGACCAGTCTCTGTCAGACACAGAGTTCCAGTTCCCACAGGAGTCTTCATCCTTGTGGATCAGATGGCATGCGGTTTGGCATCTCCTAGTTACCTCTGGGCCTCAGTCTCTGACTGAAACTGCCTAATATAAGCTAGCTTTCTCCTGTTCTCCTTCATAACTAGAAAAGGTCATGAACCTGTTATCATGTTGGAATCTGGAACTTGAAGTAACCAAAATCCATGTTCCAGGGCCATGGTCATTTAGGTTTGGCTCCAGAAGAAACTCTCTCTTACTCCTCTTGAAGTAAGAAGGATGCAGGATTTTGGGTCCAGGGAAGGATTAAGTTCCATAGAGAGATGTATGATATCCCAGGTCCATGGACTCCAACTGTTAGATCGTTGTCCAAATTAACAAAGAATTTAAAACGCAGACTCTGAGAAGGGCAAATGATGTATTATGCATCTTATTTTAGAGTTAGGATTCCGAGGGAAGGCTAGCAGAAAGAGCCCAGACAAAAAGAGGGGAGACAAAAATTTCTCTCACAAAAGGCAAAAGCTGGGCACACACATATACTCATGTGAACAGCAAAATATGAGAGCCTAAATCACCAGATTCCTCTCACATGGGGGGGTCAGAGAAGATTAAGAGGAAAGTATAGGCCTGGAGAGATGGCTCAGCGGTGAAGGAGCTTGCCTACGAAGTCTAACGACCAGGGATCAATTCCCCAGTACCCATGTAAAGCCGGATGCACAAAGTGGCACATACATCTGGAGTTCATTTGCAGTGGCTGAAGGACCTGGTGTGTTCCTCCCTCTCTCTCTCTCTCTCTCTCTCTCTCTCTCTCTCTCTCTCTCTCTCTCTCTCTCTTTCTTCTCTGTCTCCCTCTACTTGCAAATATTTTTTTTAAAAAAAGAGGACAGTTCCCTGGCATCTCCACCAAAAAAAAAAAAAAGAGGACAGTATGGGGCTCAGTTCAAAGAGACATCATTCATGTAGCAAAGCAAGAAAGCAATATATATGTAAAAAGCAAGCAGGAAAATGCCCAGGCAAAAAGACATCCTTCCACTTTCTAGCCAGAGTTTACCAAAGCAAGTCAGGGGCCAGGAGAATGAAGAGGGATCTTCTATGTAGTTTAGCAGGAAAACACCCCCAAACGATGCAGAAAAACATGGACAAAAAGAAACCTTGCTTCTACTTTATAGCTAGGAAGGAAAAGAGGAGACCAAGAGACATACACACTTATATACAGAGGAAGAAAGGGACCAAGAGAGAAAATTACACACATGATTAGGCAAGAAAGTACCCAGAACAAAGTACTTGAGGAAAGCAAGCAAGAGAATGCTCAGGGAAAAAGAAATCCTTCCCCTTTCCAGCCAGAGTTGACCAAAGCAAGGATTAGGAGAGTCACGGGGCCAGGAGAACCGAAGAGAGAGTTACACACATGGTTAGGCTCCTTTCTATGGGTCAAGCATCCAATTAGGATGACCTCGTCATCAGACTCAGGTTTGTAAGGAAGAGACCTGATTGGTTGGTGGATACAGGAGGGGCCAGCCCACCCAGGTGTGCTGCTGGGGAGGTCTTGCTTGTAGCTGTCTTGAGTAAGACTGGTTCTAGTCCTGCCCAGAGGAGGCAAGGTGGCATCTTCTTAGGCCTCTGCCCCTTGCCAACTGCCTATAAAAAGCTGTTTTTCCTGCCATTCTCCTTCAAGAGCTGTGTAATTTGCATGATCATGCCCAAGAACTTATTATCTCTATTGTAACTAATTATCTTGTATTAATTTAATACTGGCCTTGGCCACAAGAAATGCTGTGTCCTGTTATCTCATAATACTACTAGAAAATTGGGGTTCCTTTCTGCAAGTTATTAGTCTCCCTGATAAGAGAACTTTGAAATGGACTCAGAGGAAAGTTAGAGTGTAACAGGCTTGGAAGGAATGAGAATGTTCTAAAGAGACACTCAAGCCCCTCCCTTTGTCTATTGAACTATATGAAACGATGGTCCATATAAAATGGGAATTATCTCCCCAGGAATCTCATGCCAAGAGAAGGGAACCTGCCAGCCAGAGGAAGAACTTGTCTCTCCGAAAGAGATCTGTGGGTTTTTTTTAATTAATTTTTTTTCTGGAAAATTACCCCCTTCTGTGACGGTTCAGGCAAGCTCCATAGACCTCCTCCCCTTGAGTGGGAGGTGTCTCCAGTCAGAGCCCAAACCTAGATGCAAAGGCTGATTGGTCAGGTCTACACCAATCAGCTGTCTCTCTGACTTACCTGGGGGAACTTAAAAAAAAAAAAAAAAGCTTCCCTAGGACAAAGCCCTCTCTTCCTCCCATGGCCAGCCAGCAGAAGGACCTCTGAAATTCCAGAGCTCTGGGTTCTTTGCTCCATGAACCCTTCCTTCTCAGATGGGGGCCCTCTGATATCTTTCCTTCTTCTGCTTGTTTGACTGACCAGCAGGGATTTTGCTAAAACCTTTCCCACGTCTTCCCCAGATTGGTGGTTGGAGAACTTTGTAACTCCCCATGTTCCCTTAAATAATAAAGTCTCCTATTATACCTTAATATCTGGTCGTCTATGATTTTAACTCTTTAACTTTGTAGACAAGAATTCGGGTACTCCTTAAATTTTGGGGTGCATTGGAATTTCTGGTGGGCATTATCTAAATTCTAACCCCCAGCTCAGTCCTTACACTTCCATGAATGATTATTCTCTTTCCTAGGAAAATAAATGGGGTTACTGTCTTTCCTGAAAACCTGGTGGCATCCTATCAGCTGCAGTCCTGTTAATCCCTATAAAAGACCCCCCAAGGATACACACGGGGTGGGATTTCCCATTTCTGAGGACTCCCTCCTGCCTTACTGCAGGAGCCATGCATTCTTTCTTTCTCTTAGGTTCTATAATAAAATCTTTCAAAGCCTCACCCTCCATGGTCTATGGTTGTCAAATTTGTAAGATAACAACCCAGAGGCCACTGATTCAGTGGAAGTTTTGTGTGACCGTGACTGTCTAGCACCCTAACTCTTGGGTTTCAGCCCAACTAAGAGCCAAGAATGGCTCTGTTGTTCTCAAAGACACCCTAAATTCCTGTGTCAGTCCAAAGGAGGAAAAAAAAATTTACTTTTTGAGTTAGAACTCAGAAAATCAGGCAAATTTAGCATTGAAGATCTGTAAGCAACTGCATTGAGGGAGGGGCTTTGGAGCATATAAGTATATTATCTCATTAAAGGAATAATTATTCCTCCCATCTTCTTAACATGTGTTCAGCTGTATTAATTTTCCTGAGAGATGGTCTCCTTTCCAGACAATTTGCAGGCACATTTATACTAATTTGTAAGGAAAGGGACCGTCATAGGACAGGGGTAGTTTACAATGCTTGTCTCTCCACCCAGGGCCAAAGGTAGAACTCAGATTCTATTCTTTGACCATAAGGAAGTAGTTTTTCCTTAATGGGCTTCAAAAAAAAAAAAAAAAAGCTCTAATACTCCCACCCTAATCCCTTTTATATAGTTATTTTAAATCTCAAGGAGGGGCCGCTGTAATGCTCCCCTGTCCCAGGGAAATGGGAGGCTGTGTCCAAAGCTATAGAGCTATAGCTTCCCAATAACCTCCAAGCCTGCTAATGCCTATCTAACTGCCTAACAACAAAGATACAGAGAAATATCAAAACCAAACAAATATTTTAACTTTGTAAGCAACGAACAAGGAACATATATGAACTTAAATCCTAAATGAGAGGATGATCCACTTCGAAGCTGCTTTTGCTAAAGAGCACTGACTCCTTATTTGAGTGGAAAAGGTAATGAGAGGCAGGATGAAAAGCCTGGCTTTTCTGACTTCATTTTCCATTGGTCTCCTTTATGCTTTGGGTATCTGCTTACCTCTGCAGGTCAGCATGTTCATAACTGAGTATTGCCTAAGCTATTTCATCTGCCTTAAAGGTTGCAAGCCCAACAATAAGCTATTGTCATAAACCAGTAGTCACCTTTGATTCCAGGAAGGGAAAAGCCCCAGAGGAAAGACTAAGCCTCCAGGCGAGGTAGTTATTCATGAGGACAAAGCTACACCATGGAGCAGAAATAATCATCTTCTAGGAAGTAGATGGATCCCCTCAGGCAATGACAGCAATTTAACAGAGTACCAATTTATTGGACCACCTTGTACAACTTGAATTGGGACAGTGATAGGAGGGACCAGACCTTAACTAACTGGCTGCATTAGGCATACATCTTGCTTTTCATTTAAGCAGAAAGCGCATGTCATTACCTGGAAGATGGACATGGAGTGTGTGTGTGTGTGTGGGGGGGAGATACACTGTTTTCTATTTCTCTTTCTGGCACGGACAAATTCAATAAATGTTTCTTTTCTTTTTTAAATATTTGTTTATTTATTTATTCACTCATTCATTTATTCATTCGTTCATATAAGTGAGAGAGTGAGCATATGGGCTCGCCAGAGCCTCTTGCTGTTGCAAAGGAACTGTAGATGCATGCACCATTTTTTGTGTCTGGCTTTATGTGGATACTGGGGAATTAAGCCAGGGCTGGCAGGTTTTGCAAGCAAGTGCCTTTAACTGCTGAGTCATCTCTTAATCTTCCTTTTTTTGCTTTTTACCATAACTCTTTAATTGGCACATCAGGATAAGTGGTGGTACCTAGCCTTTTTAGATTACTGAAGTTCAAACGTTTTCCCCCTAAATTTTCCTAAATTCTGGTTACAGCCACAGTTAAAATAGTCATAATCACCAGTTATGGACAGACATCTTTAGTTAGTTTAATTTTGTCATTCACCCCTTCACTTAGTAAATCTCTGGTGAGCAGCTGGTGTCTGCTAAACTTGGTTGTTTGGAAGAGATTTGATCTGAGTAAGATGAAATCTTTATCATCCAGAGGAAGTAAGAGCCAGGCTTTCATGGAGAGCCATGCTTCCCAGGCTCAGGAGACCCAGAGGAAGTGGTGTGCAGTGGCCATGGCAGACCTCTTGAATGGGGCAGCATGAGGGCTTTTTGTGGTCTGAGGTCAAGCACTCCTCAAGGAACAGAAGACACAAACGATAATGCAAGTCACACAGTGAGGTTTATTTCCAGCATGCTTAAGGTTCGTGTCCCAGCTCAAAAGTTGAACCTCTGACCAAGGACCCCCCCAAATTCTTTACTAGGTTTTTATATGTTTGAGTTGACATGCATGTGACATTTCACAGTTATCTATTATTTTTATGGCACACAGGTGGCTTGTTTGAGGTTACAAGCATGGACACTTCACAGTTATCTACTATCTTTATGGCACACAGGTGGCTCATAACCTCTTAACGCATATCTTGGCTTCATCTAAGTGGTCACTCTAAACTCATGGCAAAGATCTGGTTGTCTATTTACAGTCAATCCTTTAAACTCAGACCTTCTTTACCAGTGATGAATTTTTTTCTCCTGAGAAGGGAGTAGGGGGCTTTTTGTCCATCTGTTCCTTTGATCTGTCAAAGCTAACTAAGATGGTGAATTGCCTGTCCCCAATAGGCTCAATGAATGAATTTATTTTGGTAAGTTTTTACTCTTTTGCTCTCTTTTCTTCTTGGAAGGTTTGGTTTTGTGTATCTGGGTCTCTTCATTCAGGCCTCAATTCAGAGTTGTATCTTCCCTTTACTCTGCCTCATAACACCTTTTAATTGTCTTTATAGAATTGATGATTTTCTGAAAACAGCATATTCACTTTCTTCTTTATATAGGTTCTTTGCTTCCTGACTCCTGTTTGAATTTCAACCCCTTCCCTCCTGCGTCCCTCAGGCCAGGTATTCCATCTTTCTTATTGCTTGTTCTTTCATCTCTAAGGCTCAAATCCACAATAAGGTCCTCAATCAATATTTGAATGGATGAGTATACTGGTAGAAAGGTAATTTTGCACATTGATTCCCCATTGTCTTGCTCTATCTACCCTAATAATTATACCCCATCTCCCATGCCCACCCTATCATGCTTTTATGACCTCTGTTCTATTCTATTCTATTCTATTCTATTCATAGACAAGGACTTCACCTTTTCTTACACTTGGGAATATTGACCACTAACATTCCTGTTTCTACCCTTTTTACATCCAATGAATTATGCATAATGGGTATAAAGACACAGAAGATAGGAGAAACAAGTATCATTGTTATAGAAAGAATGATTATAACAATATTGAATCATGTACTATAAAAAAGAAGGAAGTATTTGGCATATTATCACAAAAATGAATGATGAATGTTTAAGATAATATTCTATTTATCTTGAATTGCACAGTGTATAATGTATAAAGGTGCTAAAACTTCACAGTATGCCTTGTAAAAACACACAAAATCTGTCAATATATTTAAAAAATGAATTATGTGGCATGTGCTACTTGGGGAGAGCTGTAGACCCAGGCTATTATTCTCTTCTAAACCAATGAAGCCCCAATCTTGTGAGGAGAGATTGATAATGCCATATCTGGTAGGTGGAGAAAACAAATCTTCAGAAATTTTTGAATCTTCATGAAAGCAGAGGAAACCAGGCATGGTAGAGTGTTGGGGCTGAGTCAAAGTGAAAATGAACTTCTCTTCAGACTCAGAGAAATATGTGACAATGACTCAGTTTAAATTATGCAATGTGGTGACAGATTCACATTGGAGTATTTGACAGTGCCTATGTATTCTCAGATACAGGCATAATTAGAGGTGATGTGCCTGGCAGCAGCAAGAGTAATATTAATTGAAAAGAGTTCACTCAGACATATATAGTAAGATGAAGATATATACTATCTACATATATACATATGTACATACACACACACGCACACACACACACACACACACACACACACACACACACACACATATATATATATATATATATATATATATAATTTGTGGTGGTTTGAAAGTAAATGTCCTCCATAGCCTTAAGTGTTGGTGTTTATGCTTCTTACTTAATCCTCAGCTGGTGTAGCCCTGATGGAGGAGGTGTGTCACTAGGGGTTCAGTCAACTGTGTGCTCAGAATTCTCTCTTTGTTGCAGCTATATGATGAAGTGAGCCATCTTCCTCTGCCATGATGAAACTGACCTGCAGCCATCCTTTCCTCTCATACACTGCTTTTTAAAAAAATATTTTATTTATTCATTTTTAAGCAGAGAGATATATAGAGAGAGAAAGAGAGAGGGAGGGAGAGAGAGCACACCAGGGCCACCACCTTGTGGGTCTGGCTTACGTGGGTCCTGGGGAACTGAACCCGGGGCCTTAGGCACTGGAGGCAAGTGCCTTAACCACTGAGCCATCTCACTAGCCCTCGTAAACTGCTTTTGGCTGGGTGTTTTGCCCCAGCAACAAGAAGCTAACTGCAACAGTATCTGTGTCAGTTACTTTCTCATTGCTGAGACAAAATGCCTGACCAGGAACAGCACAAAGAAAGAACAGGTTTATTCTTGGCTTACAGTTTTGAAGGGGAAGTCTATCATGGCAGGAAATGCATGGGATGAGCAAGAAGCTGGTTTTACATCTTCATACCAGCAGGAAGGAAGTAGATACACTGAGAGAGAAAAGCAAGCTTGGGACTTTAAACATCTCAAGGCCAGCTTTCCTCTCTCCCCCAGTGACACAATGCCTCCTCCTAAAGGTCCACAACATCTTCAAATAACACCATTAACCCAGAAACAAGTAGTCACACAGATGAATCTGGGAGGACATTTTACATTCAGACCATCTGAGGTTTGCCCCAACACTGGGTATTGACTTGCTTAGCCACTAACATAACCTAGCGTAGCCATTATGGAAATAAAAAAATTAGAAGAAAACTGTCATATGATCCAGTATCTCATTCCTGAGTATGTACATAAATGAATCTACCCTACCACAGAGATGTTAACAGCTCCATGACTATTACTGCATTGTTCATCATAGCAAGGAAATGGAACCAGCTTAGATGTACATCAACAGGTGAACAGATAATGAAAATGTACATACACCAATGGAATTTTATTTTAATTTTTGGAAACAGAGTGCCGTGTAGCTTTAGGCTGGTCTTGAACTAGCTATGTAGCTGAGGATGGCCTTGGACTCTTGATCCTCCTGTCTCCACCTCCACACTCCTTATGGCTAGGATTACGGCACCTGGTTTGATGAAATTCTGGGAATCAAACTCAGGGCTTCATGCATTCTAGGCAAGCACTCTACCAATTGGGCTATATCCCCAGTGTGATGGAATTGTATTCAACTATAAGGAAGAATGAAATCACATATTTATAGGAAAATGATGAAATGACAAGATATTATATTTAGCAAGGTGACCTAAAAGACAAAAATCAGTGTTCTCTCTCATATACAGATCCTAGATGATAATATATATATATAATACATATATACATATATAATATACATATATATGGTATAAGTGGGTGAGTGTGAGTACAGGCTCTGAAACTAGAAAAGAGACCATGTGTGGGGGAGGGGCACTGAGGAGAAGGAGAAGAGAAGGAGACAGCAATAGGACACAATAACATGAGACATGAGAGCAGAGAGGAACACAGAAAGGTGTTGGTAAGGGTACCATGGTGTCTAGGGAGATGAGGACAGAGGAGAAGGAGGGGACAATAATCAACAAAATCAATTCTGTTTGCAAACGCCATAATGAAGCCTAATACTGTGTATACTATGCATGTTAACTAAAATAAAAAAAAAACACACCTAGCTACAGCAAATCCAGTCTGTGTTTAGTTTCTTAGTTTGTTTGGAACGATATAGCAGACTGTCTCTTGGTGTGAGCCTCTGGATCATGGATGACATTGTTTTCATTCTTTAGACCTGGCAGCAAGGGAAGGGAAGGAATGCACTGGAGGCAAGAGCCTGCTTTGAATCAATGGCTGACTACAGATAACACTGCCTGGGCCTAGGGGCTCTGTCATTCCTACACCTTGAAACCCATAGCAGAGTTCTGGGGATTGCCTTTGGGAACAAAGAACAGGGCTTGGGTCACATGACTGCCATAGCACAGTCTAGGAGAAAGAGAATTTATGGACTCCAGGCCTTGCTGATACCCAGGAAGATGACCATGGTTAGCTGCCACAAAGCATATCTCCCCTGAACAGACTAGCCTTCAGCTTTATGGGAGGGAACTCACTGGGAGGAAATCAACCATAGGTGTACCTTCCGGGACTCTTTCCCTCAAACACTCCAGAGAGCAAGAAAAATGCAATAAGAGTTAATGTGACTAATAAAATGCAGCCTATCATTTAAATTAAAAGGAGACTGTATTTTAAGCAGACTTGGCCACTGCCTTCATTCAATTTCCAAATATTAATTTTTCTCTTTCATTTCTTGTGTGAGTAATCCGAACCTGATTAATTGGCAGCACAAGGTTCTTGCTGCTTCGACTTAATATGCCCGGAGGGGACTGTGCTTCAGAGACAAATGTGAACAGGAAGTGCTGCATTATCCTGCCTTGGCAAAACAGGAACAAGAGGAAATAGTTGATACCTGGTGTGACGATTCATCTTGTCAATTTGATGTGATTCAGATTAAGCCTCTGTCGTTGAGTTTCTGTATTAGGTCACTAGAGGTGGGAAGACCCACCCTAAATTTGAGCAAGACTTCTTCTTGAGCTCAGATCCTGAATAAAAAGAAAGGAGAAAATGAGCTGAGCACCTGCATTCATCTCTCTCTGCTTCCTGACTCTGGCTGCCATGTGACCAGCCACCGCCAGCTCCTGTCATTGTGATTTTACCCACCATGATGGTCTCTACCCTTAGACTGTGAGCCACAATAAACCCTTCTGTATAATAAACCCTTCTGTATCCGGGTGAGCTGGGGGTTAGAATTTAGATAATGCCCAGCAAAAATTCCAATGCACCCCCAAATTTAAGGAGTACCCGAATTCTTGTCTACAAAGTTAAAGAATTAAAATCATAGACAACAGGATACTAAGGTATAGTGGGAGAATTTATTATTTAAGGGAACATGGGGAGTTACAGAGTTCTCCAGCCACAAGTGTGGGGAGAACACGTGGAGAGTTTAACAGAACTTATACTGTTTAGCTAAACAAGCAGCAGAAAAGATAACAGAGGGCTCCCATCATGAGGAGAGGTTCATGTGGGAAAAATCTGGAGCCTTCCCTAATGGTTGGGGTGGGGGAAGGCCTTACCTTTCTAAGACCTGGAGATTTAGAGGCCATTCCATTGGATTGCCTTGTGGGGAAGAGAGGACCTTTGTCCTAGGGAAGTTAATTTTAAGTTCCCCCAGGTGAGTCAGAGAGACAGCTGATTGGTGTATACCTGACCAATCAGTTTTAGCACCTAGGTTTTAGCTCTAACTAGACACCTCCCACTCAAGGGAGGGGTGTCTGGAGAGTGCCTGAACCATCACACTTCCTTCCTTAAGTTGCTTTTGTCGGGCATTCGGTTGCTACAATAGGAAACAGCTACTACCCCCAGGCACAGCAAGCAGCCTTGGGGAGTCTTTGGCCAGGCTGTGACGCGTTGAGTAACGGCAGAAGCATGGCCTTACTTTACCGGCAGAGAGCCCGATGCCCTCACACTTCATCTGCCAAGTTGAATTTTTAATGGAATCCACGCCAGCTGAAACAACATAGCCCTTTATCACTGTGAGGAATATTTTCCTTCTGAAAAATTAATACCTGGAATGGGCCAAGCAGATAACTCAGGGTATTCTTCTGTGATGCCAAAATTCTTGAACTTCTACCCAGAGGAGAGAAGGGGAGTTGGAGGACTGTGTTGGTCTCTTGAGGTGTTTACAAACGAGGCTCTGCAGGCTCAGTACTTGGAGGATATCATGAGTTCAAAGCCAGCCTGGTGGTATAGTTCCCTTCTTGTTGCTGGCACGAAGCACTTGACCAAAAGCAGCCGATGGGAGGAAAGTTTTCAGTTTTGACCTACAGTCTTGATGGGAAGCTCTATGATGGCAGGGGAAGATGACCGAGCAGAGGCTGACATCGCCTCTGCCACAGCAGGTGAAAACAGCAGCAGGAGAGTGAGGCCATGGGGATTTCAGTGTCTGGGAACTCTGTCAGGATTTCCTAGGGAGTCTCAGGCCCCCATTAAAACCTACCTAATTCTGGCAACGAGACTGATGGTGTCTGCCTAGTAAAATACATAAACTACCACAGTAGGAAGCCATGTTCAAATGGTGGGGGCCAACAGGAATAGCTAACAGTGATTGGACATTTTCTCTATCCCTGGTCTTGCCCTTCCCACCTTTCCACTTTATACCTGATCTTCCTACTGTTGCTATGTCTACTGTACAAACAAGGAAGCAGAATCTCTGAGAGACCCTTCAAAGCTGGGCAATGCACATGGCCTCTCTGCACGTGCCATGTGACTTTGTCCCTATGTATTCTGACAGGCATCAAAATGCCCCAGACTTCAGTACTAATGATCTTGGTTGGTCTGGGGCTTTGGAAAAGATCAAGAGAGCATGGGGGTGGGCATCAATGCCTTGTTCTTTGGTCCTACACCCAGAGATTTAAAAAATATTTTTTATTTATTTATGAGAGAGAGAAGAAGAAAGAATGGGCACACCGGAGGTTCTCCAAATGCATATGCCATTTTGTGCACCTGGCTATATGTGGGTACTGGGGAATCGAACCCAATTCAGAAGGCTTTGCATTTGCCTTTAACCAGTGACCATCTCCCCAGCCCTATAGATTTTGACCTTTCAAAGGTAGACACACATGGGACTAATGCACTGGGTTTATTTAAATACAGGCTTTGCCATTTACTAGAGGATTGCTATGGATAAGTGTGACAGTTAATCTTGATTGTCACTGGGATCGGATCAGGAATCAAAAAGAGATACACAGCCAGCACATGCCTTTAGTCCCAGCACTCGGGAGGCAGAGGTAGGAGGATCGCCATGAGTTCAAGGCCATCCTGAGCCTACATAGTGAATTCCAGGTCAGCCTCTGCTAGAGCGAGACCCTACCTTGAAAAACAAACAAACAACGGAAAAAAAAAGATATGTTAATGGGTGGGTCATTGAGGGCATTTACCAGAAGGATTAAGTGAGGGGGAATCACCCTCCTTCCAAGTGGGTGGCACCTATCAGCGCCAGCCTGGATATCAAGAAGTCCTAGGGAAGAGAGGTGCCACTAGGCTGCTTATGGTCACGTCCTGCTGGCCTGTGGGTCTTTCCCATTGCTGCTGTGGCTGCTACTGTTGTCCTTCACCAACAACCCAGTGTCTTTGATCTTCCAACATGGACTCATGACCAGTGGCTTTCTAGGACTCTCCAGGACTTCAGTGCCAGAATGGGACTTTTGAGGCATCCATCCTCGTGGACTGAGCTGCAGGCTCTCAAGCCTCTCCAGCGTGCTGACAGCCCCTGTCCCACCCAGCCTGTATTATGGAAGCAGTCCAATAATCTCCTTTTTCATATATATATGAATATATATATATATATTCATCCTATTGCTTTTATTCCTGTAGAGGAATACAATATTCCTCTACAATACTAATACTAATACAATAAGTTATTTAATTTCACTGAGTCCAAGTTCCC
Source organism: Zapus hudsonius (assembly GCA_004024765.1). Classification (NCBI taxonomy): domain Eukaryota; kingdom Metazoa; phylum Chordata; class Mammalia; order Rodentia; family Dipodidae; genus Zapus; species Zapus hudsonius. Next base: position 1,274 of record PVHP010038995.1, on the reverse strand, counting down.
CATATGTAAAATAAAACTATCCATAGTATCTCCCTACAGGGTTGTTATGAGAAGTGGTGAATACATACTTATAAAATACTTAGAATAGTAGTGTGCATACAGTAAGAGAATATTCATTAAATATGCAGAATGGGTTGTACTAACTCCTCAAGGCTCAAGAACTCCAGCTGGAGAGTGGTCCTTGACTCCTCAAGTAGATACTGCTGATTCTGTCTGGTGCAACACTAGTTGGTGATCCACGACAGCTTTTCTACCATTGCAGCTAGGAGCTCCCAGATCTGAGCCAATATGAGAACTCAGAGCCAAGGATATTGTCAGAGTTCTAATAAAAGGCATGTTGCAATTTCTTTTCCCTTCCTACTTCCTTTTTCAGACAGGGTCTAGCTATGTAGCCCAGGCTGGCCTAGAACTCATGACCCTTCTGCCTCAGCTTCTCCAATGCTGGGGTTTCAGGTTTGCACTACCACATCTGCCTCCATATTGCACCCCGTATCTGTGTGCACCCTTTTAAAAAAGTTATGTATTTGTTTGCACGTATGCATGTGTGTGCTTTCTTAACACTGTTTTGGATGAGTCAGGTGGGGAGGAGCTTGTCCTCTATTGGATTTTGTCTGGGATTATTCTGTGACTTACTTAAAAGTGACCGGATTGTTCACTTCTTATGTACTTATTCTGATTACTTGAAATACAAATATTCATTAAGATTTGAAGTTTATTTGTGTTTACAGAAAAGCTTTTTGGCTCTGTGGCTTAGCTGCTTAAAGCACTTGTCTTGTAGAAAAGGTTTTCTTTTTTGTGTTTTAAGACAGGGCTTCTCTAAGTAGCCCAGGGTGGCCCTGAATTTACCATCTACCTTCCTCAGCTTCTCGGGTGCTGGAATTGTAGAAAGTTATGAAGATGAAGAAAATGACAGGTGAGGAAGGGCCTTGGGAATATCAAGATGGCACCCACATGTCAATTGTTCTTATGATTGATTGCTCATAGACGTCATTTCAGGAGTTGAGAACAGCTTGAACAAAAGTCCTATAACTGAAAGTGAGGACTCTTTGATGGGATCAGTAGGCACCGTGGTAGCTAAGTTTGGGGGCAGAGTCCTGAGAGAATGCTACGGGGCAGTATGAGCTTGGCCTGGAGGACCTCATTGAGGCTCTTTGATTCTGTAGCCAGCAGGAGGTCAAGGGAGGCTCTTTCCTCCTTCCCTTCCCTCCCCCTTCCTTCCTTCCTTCCTTCCTTCCTTCCTTCCTTCCTTCCTTCCTTCCTTCCTTCCTTCCTTC
>PVHP010038994.1:0-16591 GCA_004024765.1 Zapus hudsonius | reverse complement strand
AATTTGCCAAAAAATTCTGAGGAGACTTACATTGAGAGTCTGTCAACTGCTCAGTGGGTTACATGTCATGTTACCATGATATTCAGACAGACAAGACTCCATTCTGAGTGGAGAGTCTGACCGCTAACAGTCCCTAGGGGAGAGGACTCAAAAGGTCATCCCCTTCCTCAGGAGTGATTGACTGATAACAGTGACAAAGAAGAAGTTTCTCCAGGCCACACTTCCCCTGATGTGTGAGTGGCAGGTAATTGTCACCATGTGAAGGAACTCATTAGGCCATGCCCCTCCCTGAGGATGAAGGAAAGTACACAGTGACTAGGGGACAGCACTCACCAAGCCACACATTCCCTGAGGAGTGACTGCCAGGAACAATGAAAGATGCAGACAAGGACCAGGAGACTGCAGTCTCTTTTATTTTTATTTTTATTTTTTATTTTTTTCAAGTCCAAAGGGGTTTTATTGACTCATGGACATGGGAAGTTCAGACATAAATTTTGTTCCAGACAAAAATGATTCAGAGACAGAATATAATCAAGGTTCCATCACTCTGTCAACCTCTCAGCTCTTCCAGGCTGTGTGGCTTCATTCCTCACCAGCTCTCTCTGTGTGGCAAATAACATGACTAGTGGCAGTCCCAGGCTCATACCTCTCAGCTTAAAATTCCAATAGAAAGATGTTCCATCCCAAAGTCCATAACTTAATCTGTGGAAAGACTACAGAAACATGGGCTCAATCAAAACAACCCCAGGACAGTTCTGGTAAGATGCACATTTTTTTAAAAAAATAATATTGATTGATTGATTGACTGACTGACTGACTGACTGATGATGATTGATTGTAAGAGGGGGATGGGCACCACAGGACCTTCTGCTGATATATACAAAATCCAGATGCATGCTCCAGTTTGTGCATCTGGCTGTATGTGAGTACTGGGGATCAAACCCAGGCTGTCAGGCTTTGTAAGTATCTTTAACCATTGAGCCATCTCTCCAGCCCACATATTCTTAAGGCTTGGATATGTTTGCCTTATGAGTACAGAGGAAAAACCCACAGCCCCACACATGGAGTGAAGAAAATTTTCCAGAAAAAATATTAATAACATTGAGGAAGCATTATAAGCAAATAAAACCATTGGTATAGAACTCCTTAGCATTAGCAGCTATATAGCCTATATAGCTCATTTTGCCAAAGAAAACAGAGCAAAGAACAGAGCACACCTGTACCATCCGTAGGAATCTAAAAGTCCACAGCCAGAAACTTAGGACCTGAATATAATGCCATTCGGGCATCTTGGGACCCAGGACAGTAGGTCAAGATCACAGCTGGGGCTTGATGAACACTTCACCATGGAATTCATACTTTAGCTGCTGCCAGTTCAGGACATTAGGACTCATTGTCCCACCAACATACACACCGTTGATCTCCTGTGGTGATAACACAAAGTCCCACATGTTCATGTCTCCAATGTCTCCCACAAAAGACTGGTTCTCATCAAAACCACCAGCATAGGAATCCTGTTCCTGTCCCAGGATGATGATTGCATCATTCCCCACAGAGTAACCCTTCTTCAGACATTGCCTTATCCTGGGCTTTCCATCCACCCAAAGCTCAACAATCCTGCAGTCTCTTTTAAACAGACTTGTAAAACACAGGCTCCTGCAGGTTTGAGCACCTGATGCTGGTATGCAGCAGTAGCAGGTTTTATGCTGAATGAACATGGAATTACTTAACAAACATGGATTGCAATGTGGAGGATATGAGCTTCTCTACTCATTCTCTCCAATAGAATGCTTCCCTCAGTTGGCATGACTTCAACATTAGCAGCAATGTGCAAATAGTCAACTAAAGAACTCAGAAATTGTAATGAATGTACTGTGAAAAATTGAGAAATTTTCTTGGCCAATGATTTCTGTACTGTTGTCACACATCAAATCTTAATGATTATTCCAGATAAGAGATCAAAACTAAGCCAGGTGTGATGGTGCATGCCTTTAATCTTAGCATTGGAGAGGCAGTGGTAGGAGGATGGCCATGGGTTCCATGCCAGCCAAAGCTACAGAATAAATTTTGGTCAGCTTTGGCTAGAGGGAGAGCCTAACTCTTCATATAAGGAAGCACAGAAAGCATGTCTAAATGTCACTTTCCTACTGAACATGGGAATGGCAAAGTTGTAGGAAATAAATGTCAGCATTGAGAACCTTCCAGAATCTGTGTCCACTTTAAATGGTTTGTCAGATGGAGATGGGGCAGTTGTGGGATCCAGTGTTGACAGGGCTGTGCCCAGTGAAGCCCAGCATGTTAAGGTGGTGACAGCTCCCTCTGATCCATCACGTCTGCTCTTTTCTCCTGGTCACTTAAGAATCCACCTGCTGATAGCAGCTGTGGTCATATTGTAGCAAAATGAGCATGAGCTCACTGCCCTCCCCTCCCCCAGATTCACTGTTACATCCTACTGATGTTTGTCTGCCAGATGGCTAATCTCCTTGAATGAAGTGGGAAACTGTCAGGGCTCTGAAGTTCTGTGAGATAAGGAAGAGATAAGGCCAGAGGATACCTGAGGAGTATATCTGAATTTCCTGAGACCTACTTTATATGTGTGAACTACTAGATAATGGTAATTTGCATAATGTCACATACCCTATTCTGTACGGACTATAAAATATCTTTGTAACTGGGATTCGGGGCCAATGTTTCATTTAGGCTTGGACCTCGGGCCCGGGTGAAAATTAAACTCCCCTCTCCTCTTGCGGAAAAGGCTTTGTCTATTACCGGTTATCTCTACAACATTTTGGAGGCCCCAGGGGGATTGGACAGCCATACCCCGTTTGTTGGGTAAAACAGGGCCACCACTACAGGACCCTGCAGTCCTCTGAGGCCATTGGAAACAGAAAAGTGTGCACCCCCAATATGATCCCGGGGTCTCCTTTCCAGGTGGAAAGAGGACTGCAGAGCACTGGACTGGGACCCCCGAACGGCAGAGAGAGACGGGTGTCTGGACTTCCATCAGAACCAGGTAGGATCCTCAGGAAAACTGGATGGTGTCGTGACATGGGCCTGATCCCATGCAGCGTGGATAACTGCCCTTGTAGTTCCAACGTTGCAGCCCCTACCAGACCAAAGTGATTCTGGTCACCAGGATGCTAGCTAGCTAGGCCAGGTTTTAATGGAAAGTATTTCCACCAAGTTTTAATGAAAATTAAATAAGAAACTGTTTAATGACTGTGTTCTTGTTCTGTGTGTTGGAGTCTTGTCCTGTCTCTGTGTGCTGTCTTGTTTTGTCTGTGTGTCTGTACTGAGGACAGAAGGCTAGACCGCCCTTCAGCCAGTCTGTAGATGGTAGTTTCTTCTGAACAGTTCCTGTAAACCCTGTGTCTGAATTTGCCTGCTTGCTGTCTTTCATCCTGGGACTCTTTATTTCTTAAAGTTGTATGTATGTATGTATGTATGTGTTTGGCCTCCAGCTCCAAGGCTGCAGATTATATATTCTTTTCTGTGCAGGAAGTTTCTGTCTTTATGGAAGTTATGGCTTTATTGTTATGGGTAGGTCTGTCAGCAAGCCCACTGTTTTAGGTTACATGATCACTAAATCTAAGAAGGAATATTCAAGAAGACATGGTATTAATAATAGAGCATATGGAAAATGAGTATTTTGAAGGCTTTTATGCCTTTTCTGTACTTCTGCTAGCAGGATGCTCCCTCTTTTGTCAGTCTCAGACAGAGACTCTTAAAGACAGAGAAAATATAAGAAAAGGTTATGAAATAGAGAAAATTCAAATCTCCCTTAATTAGAACAAAAGCTTCAAGGTCAAAACCTTCTCACCCCCACATACCTGCCAGAGAGGGGGGATGGGCTAAGCCAAAGAAAAGACAACCAAAGAAAAGAAAAAGACTCATTAAGCAATCAGGAATTCTATCACTCCAAAGTCTGACATTAGAAAAAAAAAGGGTTAAAAAGATATCAAGATTAAAATTTTGAAGGCCTCTAAACTTAATAGAGAGGAAATACTTAGGCCAGATCTGAGGGGGTCTTATGAAAATTCTTCTGCCTCTATACTAATGCCAGAAGTATGAGACCTGAGAAGCTGAAACAGGCTGCAATGCAGCTTTCACTGTGAGGTTTCGCTGTGCTTCCCAGGGGCTGGGAATTGATCAAGAAAGACACTGGGGACAGATCCCAGGTGAGCACTAGGGGGGTGGGAATAAAATCCCACTTCTATTGGGGTGCCTCCAGGTGTGCTGCTTTGTTCTTGCCACCCTTCCCTCCTCTGTTGGTGGATGTCAGGGCCCCTTTGCTCACAAGACCAGAGCCCACCCCTGGAGACATTCCTGGTGGCACTGCCTACTTGGTTTCTCTGCTTTGCTGAACCAGGGAGCCTGCAAACATGGGAAATATCAGTACCCTGAGCCCAGGATGAAAATGGGTGAGTCCCAAGTTGTTACAGACAGATGGGGACTTCTTATAAAAGTTTGTTGTAACTGTTTTAAAGGTTGCATTATCTCTCTATGGCTTTATGAAACTGCTAACAGAAAACGACCTAAAGATTTATGCTTGAATTCAGAAGTATATTCTAACCTGCTTTCATATTTAAAACATGTGCTTCAGAGACCTTAAGAAACAGGTTCCAAATCTTATGTGTATATTATGGATAGATATTATAAGTCAAGTTTAATCTACTCTTTTGCAAAGGTTATCTTAGAAAGCTTCTTAATGACATGAAACAGGCACTTATGTTATATTATGTTGTTATGTTTAAAGCTTTATGGTATAGAATAGTCTGAGATTTGGCGTTTCCCATATAGACTGTCTGATACATTAATAACCCCACTAAAGAAGGCTCTCAATGGAATACAGGAGAATATACATGATAATATCAATATCTGTAAAATGAAAAATATCTTTGATAAAAGTAATTATGATGTGATAAGTTGATTAGGAAGATAAACCAGAGGAAAAGTTAATGCTGAATGTTAAATGTTTGATGATAGAAAGATAATTATTACAGAATGGTTACATAGATTTTAACGTAAAAAATATGTGAATAATGATATCAGCAAATGTAAACCGAAAGTTTAAAGACATATAGATATAATATATAAAGGAGTCAAAATAGATAAACTGAATCTTAAAAGTTTTAATCAGACTCATTAGGATGGGAACTGTAGGGACCTCCGAAATTGAACTGAATGTGTTATATCTTAAATCATGTATGATTATTTGGGGGGGGGCAGGGGCAGATTGTAATGGTTGGATCCAGGTGTCCTCCACAAATGAATATGTTCTGAATGCTTACAAGGATGAGAAAGAACTTTGTTGGGACTTTTCCAGAAGCAGTTTGTATGAGAGACTTGCTGTGTTCTGCCTGCCTGTGTGTCCTAAAAACTTAGGCAGATCTACTGAAGTGAGCATATGGAGATGGCACAGAAAGAAGGGAAAATCTCTGGGCTAAAATTATTGCCTCTTCGGCCAGAATTGTTTGAGAGATTGCAGCCATTAAGATTGGACCAGGTGATCTGCATTTGGGCAGCAGGAAGAATGCAGACTCTTTTGAAGTAAGGGGCCTGAATGCTGAAGAAAGTTCCCTGTTCTCCAAAGTCTGTTTTATTCCCCTTGAATTAACAAGTTGGTCACCTGCCTGGTACTATGAATTATAACAAACACAGGAGGAGAGAATCTTAAGATTTACAACATGGTTTTTGCCATGGGCAATGTGAAGCAGAGATGTTGGATTGCCTGCATGGTCTGATGGAGCCATAAGGATGAACTGTGAGTTACAGTGGAGACCAGTGAATGCCAGGACTATGGATGGCTATGGTGGAGAGCTGCCAGCACCCGGGAGAAGTTCTCCCAGACTGTGAGTAGCTGAACTAAAAAGAAAATTAAAACTTCAGGAGACTTGTTAAAATTATCAGACCTGGAGATAGAGTTTGATGTTGTCTTGTTCGTTTTAAATCTTGTATTGGTTCAATCTCTCTTTGCCATGCCCAATGCTATCTTTGCAATGTAAATGCTCTGTGCCCTTATGGGTTTGTTGTTTTGTTATTAGAGTGAATCTAAACATAATTGAAAATACTGTTATAAGTGTTCCTGTTTTGCTCATCCTGGCTCTGTCAGGTGCCCATCACTGATGTTAACATCTAAGTCTTATAAAATAATTTAGTCATCATAATTTTGTTTTAAGAGAACTAAGAAAACTCCCGCTCTGAGAACCTGCTAAGTACAAAAAATGTTGATAAATTCATATGAGCTTAATATACTTTTGCCTTAAACTAAAATGGTTCAATGGTTATGTTGTTTGCTTATAAAGTTACTTTATGCAAGTCAAAATGTCTGCAATATTTGATGGAGTCAGGCTGGTTTAGTTCAACTAAGACTGGGCTTTGTTTTATTTAAATGTGTGTAACCATTGTCTCAGTCAAAGTTAACATGTTAGAGAAAATAATTTAAACTCTAATTTCTTCAGGATGATCGGTACCTACATAAGTACACAGGCTAGCCAGAAATGTTTTCAAGGATGCCAGAATTTTATGCTGACTTTTCCTATAATATAATTTCTGGGCTAAATTAGTTGATTTAAAGTTATTTATAAGGTACAGTCTTAAGGATACTAACATGCTCTGCCTGTGATTACACCTGAAAAGTTACTTATATCTGTTTTCTATGTTCCAGAAATGGCCTAAACTATCACCTGAATACATTTTGCTAATAAGATTAATATAATCTCTCTAAGTGATTAATGACCACAGGTAAAGACCAAAGCCATTTGGAAAATTCGGAGTCAAAAGGATAACCAACATTTTGGTTCCTACTCCCAGGTCAGAGGCTACAGGAGATGATGGAATACCTCTGGCTCCTAGCCTCTGGTGTTGTCTGATCAGGGAAGGTGAGAAAACCCAGAGATAGACTCCAAGTAAGTGTATCTGTAACAGGAAAGTCCCATCAGGAGAGACTGATACTCCAGGCTTCCCAAGAGCGGGAATGCCACATGGTCAGCATGGCCTTGACTTATCCTAACTGATGACAAAATGCTGAGAGTCACAGAGCTCCCCACAGGTCTCCAAGAGTCTCTCCTATAGAGCCATTACTGACCTCTAAAAATACAATGTATTATTCATTTTGGCTGGCTGAATGGTCTTAAACACTCAGTAAGAGAATATTATAATGCTAACAAAGACTCAAACACTGGGTTCTCTTGTCTGATACAGGCTTACAGAAACCTATACTTTCTTCTGCTTCTGTCCAGTCCTGATTAGTCAGCCACTGTTTTGCCTTTAAACTGAATTGCAGAATTGCCCTTATTGGTTATGTGTATCTGATAGTTAACTAATTTATACTAGTCCAATCTTTCTTTGCTGTGTCATATTAAACCTGTAGCCAACATTAGGGAGCTCTAACTGTTCAAATGTGTTGGTATTGGTAATGTTAGTCATTAGCAATGTCTCTTTGCTTAGATTTACAGAGTTGGCCAGATTCTTCTGCCACTGGGATGGGGTATTCCCTTAAATTTATAACACAAGGGACCCACACACCCCTAAGAAATTAGGCCTATACTTATAATAATAACATATAGGTATCACATGGGAGTCAAGAAGACAGCATCCTCAGCCAGTTATGACAGCCAATGCATCACCAGGAGTCTACAGATGAAGCCCTGATGGAAACCTGTCCCTGAGGAAGAGACCTCAGCTCTACTCTGGCCTGGCTGAAAATTTTAATTGGACTCTATCCCCAGTCCTATTGGTGTTTGCAATGTCTGGTTAGAATCTCTGCTTTTGATAACAGATAATATCCTGGTAAGTTCTAAAGGTCAGAGACAGGCACTTGTCCTACTGTTTAGCTATATATATTTTGTTAATTGTCAACCCAGATTAAGAAACATCTAAACATTATCCAGCAAAACTATATAGCTTCACAGAATAAGGTAGATTTTGACAGTACAATGCTAACAGCAGGGAAAATGTTATTTCTATATGAATCAAATATTTATTAATGATTAAAAGCAGTAAGACTTCAAATAGTTTGCCAGGAATACCAGGAGGTTTCACAAAAATTAAAAGGATATGAAGATTCATGATCCAGGTGGAGAAGTGGGGTATTGTAGCAAAATGAATCCAGGTGGAGAAGGGGGGATAATGTCACAAAAAGCGTGAGCTCACTGCTCTCCCCTCCCCCATATTCACTGTTACATCCTACTTATGTTTGTCTGCCAGATGGCTAATTTCCTTGAACGAAGTGGGAAACTGTCAGGGCTCTGAAGTTCTGTGAGATAAGGAAAAGACAAGGCAAGAGGATACCTGGGGAGAATATCTGAATTTCCTGAGACCTATTGTAAATGTGTGAACTACTAGATAATGGTAATTTTCATAATGCCACATACCCTACTCTGTATGGACTATAAAATATCTTTGTAACTGGGGTTCAGGGCCAATGCTTCATTTATTTGGTTATATATTTCTTTCTGAGAGTTTAAGACCACCATATATAGCCAAAATTTAAACCAGAATGTCTTTTTGGTGCTGCTGTTGGCTCTCCATGGAGGATTGTTCAGACTAGCATTGGTGGTGTTCAGTTAGGGAGAGTCCTAGTCAGGCACTGACTTTGGCTTTCCCTTCATTGTGAAGCTTGGAGGTCTGTCAGTGCCAAGTTGACTCTACTCTTTTTGATTGTACACTGATTTGTTTCTGGGTCTCCTTGTCTTCCTTGTACAGAATGACAGGTAGCACTCAAAGATTCTTTGCAAAGCACCTTAGGTTTATCCCTTCATATCTTGTGGCCTTGTGACATGGGAGCAGAGGCCAAAATAGTAGCCTATTTTGCTCCATATCTCCAATTGAATTTGGCCTTTTCATAGGTAGTTAGAACACTCAGAAAGGAATTTGTATCAACCCTGTAAGATAGATAGATCTATATTGACATCTATAATTGACTAGTAAAGCACATCTAATTAAAGAGTTGCATAACCATCATTTTGTCTAACCTATCAGTTTACTTATTAGGAAACAATTTACGCCATAACTGAAGTATGACAGTAGACTCATTTTTATTTTTTAAAAATATTTTATGACTATCAATACAGATAAAATATATTGTTAGTCTTGAAAGCATTTTCAGGTTTCAGAAGCCCCAAAAAATTGTCTATAAAACTGATCTAACCTGGAAGTCATCAGATCAGGAACAGGCAAGTAAGACTTACTGTTATCTGTATTGATGGTCATACCAATTACCCAGGAGAGTTTGGAAACTCAATTGTAGAGGTTCAAAATAATTTGTCTGAGATGTAGATCACTGTCAGAGCTTGAGGTTCTACCCTGGAAAAGGGAATGCATCTTAAACAGTTAGTTTATTTAAAGGCAATAGACGTGAAGTACCGAACATAAGACAATTGTTAAAATAAGATCTTAGGTAAGAGAATCTGTGGTTACCCACAACAGAGCACAGTCTGGTCCTTGTCAAACTATAAAAGTTGAGTTGTAATATAACCCTTGGTGAATCTGTTTCTGAAAGAGAAAACATGTGACAACCAATGTTGTTAGTTTAACTTTATATATTAATTAACCTATTGTACATTAGAGATCTTTATAAACCTAAGGCAATTTTATGGTTTACCCATAACATACATTCTTCAAAAACTTAACTAAGTTATTCAAACATATTTTACCTAACAGGAGGATAGAAGCCACAGTGGCTGAAAATAAATCATTTAGTTATATAAGTCTGATGAGTACAATTTTATAACATTAGCATGAAGAAATTAAATACTTTTAAACCCACAATTGTCTTTGGATATTCCTTAAACCATAAATAATTTTGCATTTGTGAGTTGTTGATGAGTAGTCTCAAATATAATACTTAAATCTTAGCATTTAGAAAGAAGGTTTTGTAAAGGGCCTGACCAAATTTTCCTTTTGGGACAGTTTTTGTAAACTTGCTCTTCTCTATCCAACAAGGAAGCAGTCCTTGGAGGTGTTTCCTGTCCTGAAAGGGCTCTCTTCCTTAAGCTACCATTTCTGTTGATGATGTCTCTCTTCCCTTTTTATCTCCCTTGTTTTATTTTTTATTTTGATTCTCTTTTGTTCCCTTTTCACTTCCAATTGTAATAACAACAGTTGGATTTCCGAGCATCTGTTTTAAGCTCTTGTTTGGTTTAGTCACCAATTTGTGTAAGCTATCATGTTTTTCTTACTGTCTCCTTAAGTCTTTGAAGAAAGGCATGGACAGTTTTTTTAATAAAATTGCCCTTTGTTAGGTGGAGAACGTGGGGCTGTACTTGAATCAGAATGTGCCAGATTATGGTTCTCATCTTGGCTGTAAAGAGGGGCATCTCTTTAGAACCAGATCTTGGACTAGGGATTTGGGGTGAACTTTTTACAGGAACATGGGACCCAAATTTCTATCTTGCCCCAAATCTAAGAAGATACATATTGTTCTCTTTGTGTTTTCTTGAAGCAGGAGAGTCCCCTTCAGTAAGTCCATGCCACATCCTAAGATGCCAGTCTTCAAGCTTGGCTTCTCCATACCCCCATCATTGGTCTCATATCATGGCATAGGAGAGCTCCCAAGGCAATATGGTTAGGCTTTCAATGCAGAGATGCTCATATACTTGACTTAGTTCATCTCAGCTGTGCTCAGATGTTCTGCTCAGCTGTGGGTGGATTAAGACCTCATTCCTGGGGAGGCGGAGCATGATGGCGGCCGAGTAGCAGCCTCACCAGGACTCTGATAGAAAAGGTTTGATTCTTCAGCTGGGATCCAAACCCTGGACCCCAGCTGACCCTGAACCCAAACCTACCGTCTCCCCAACTACATACTAGCCAGGGGGGTCAGGACTCCCCAGCTGCTTTCTGCTCCGCAGAGGAACAGAGCGCCACCCTTCCCCCACCCCTAGCTCCCGCCAGCGGCATTGTCTCCTCTCCGGTGCTCCCTGAGCCCTTGCCAGCTGAGCACCTCTCCCTCCTGGGGCCCCCTTCCTCCAGCCTCCCTCCAGCGATTCTTGGGCACACTTCTCCCTGAGACACCCCCACACATACACAGGCAGACGCGCTCCTCGGGCAAACTAGTTCGGCTCGGGAGCCCACTCCAGACCACAGCTGCCTGCTGGGGCCAGGCCTCAGGCACATGGGAACCTTTACCATACTGGGAGGACATAGGCGGCTTCTGCGGGCACCAGGGATCACGTGCCACGGACAGGAGGGCACAGTCAGGTGGGAGAACACTGGTATCTATAGTTTGGGGTGCTGGGGCTGTTTCTACTGCAGCATACCAACTGCGGACAGGGGCCTATGTGGTGGCTCTAAGACTAAACAGTCACATACAGAGGGATCCAGACAGGTAAAGTTCTAAGCCTCTCTGGGGACAAAACACCCTAACAGGAAAAACCTTTGTTTAAGATCAAACCTGGTGATCTTTCCACTGGAAGCAAAGCGGGCTGAACAGCACTCCCCAGGGTGCCTGAGTCCCACTCCCCTACCTAGACATGGGAAGAAATCAAAGGAAAAAACCCACAGAAATCAAAGACGAAACTCCCCAACCCATGGCCCCTAGTCCCATTATGGAGCAGGAAAGTGGCAAAGAAGTAGAGGCAGGACATACACAATTGCAAAGAGGGAATAATATGACTCCTGACCAAAACTGCAATGCAAATATGAAGCAGCTAATGGCTGATATGGAAATTACGAGAAAAGACATGAATGAGATGAAGCTTTCTAACTGAAGCATAGACTCCAGACTGACTTTAATGGAGAGAAATATGAATGAATTCAGAAACACATTAAGTGAATTTAAGATTAATCAACTAAGAGAGGAGCTAGACAATCAAATGATTAAATTTGATGAGGACTTAAAAAAACTTAAAAATGATTATCAGGAATCCCTAGCAAAAACAAAAGTAGACTGGAAATTGGATCTTACCAAAGAATTGGAGACTATAAACAAAATTATAGCAGAAACCAAAAATTAAATGGAGTTGTTAAAATCCTCCCTTGAATCAATCAGTCCCAGAGCTGACAATCTGGAGGACAGAATTTCAGAAGTTGAAGACAAGTCAGAAGGAATTAATAAGGATGTCATAGGTTTCAATAAATTGAAGAAAGCAAGTGAGCAAAACTTGAGGGATCTAAGGGATACCATAAAGAGACCCAATATTAGAATCATGGGGATCCCAGAGGGAGAAGAAGAACAGGCTAAGGGCATAGGAAATATCTTCAACAAAATTATTCAAGAAAACTTTCCATATCTAACAGAGAAAGCCCACTCAACTTTCAAGGGGCCCAGAGGTCTCCAAACAGACAGGACATGAAGAGGAATTCTCCAAGACACATTTTAATTAAGATGCCTAACATAGAAAGCAAAGAGAAAATACTCAAAGCTGCTAGAGAAAAGCAAACCGTAACTTACAGCGGAAAAGCCATCAGACTTACCTCAGACTTCTCATTAGAAACCATGAAAGCCAGAAGGGCTTGGAATAATGCTTTTCAGGGCCTAAAGAAGTATGGCTTTCCAAAAGATGAGATCATGGCAAGAGATGAATCACCACAGTCATATTGTGGAGGATCCATATGAAACCCTGCAGAGAAGGACGGGATGAACAAGAGACCCATAGCCACAGCCATTCAACCAACTCTGGATAAGCCAGATGTGTTTGTGTTTTTCAGGATGCAACGAGAGAGCTGCGGCCCATCTAACCCTACCAACCAACCGTAGGCCGATTGCTGAGATCCTGGCAAGAGAGGAGCCACCACAATCATATCGGGGAGGATCCATAGGGAACCCAGCAGACAATGACAGATGAACAAGGGACCTATAACCACAGTCATTCAATCAACAGAGGATAGTCCATTGAGACAGAAACCAAGGATTTTCGACACAAGGACCCCTAAGATCGCAACATTAAAGCAGCCTTATTACTCACCCACCATGACTCAGGGAACTGAGTGGAAGAGGGGGCAGAAAGATTGTGAGAGCCATGGTGGGGGAGACTGTCCGGAGGCATGGCACCCATCAGTAACAACACACTTGGGCCAGGAGAACCAGGCTGAGTACTAGGATATCCAGGATCCCTTGCCACAAGGACTAATACAGACAGCCCACGGAGGAGGATATAAAAATGATCAGGGATGGGGAGGGGGGGAATTGGGGAATTCGGGATAACAACGCATTGTTTGCCCACTAAATAATGTAACTCATTATGGACAATAAATATATATTTTAAAAAAAAGAAGTATGGCTTTCAACCTAGACTACTGTACCCAGCAAAGCTATCCCTCATGATAGATGGAGAAGTGAAAGTGTTCCATGAAGTAAACCAGCTCTACAACTATTTGAACACAAAGCCAAAATTTCAGAAGATCCTGCAAGAGCTATCCCACACAGAAGAAACAAGAAATCTACCTCAGAAAAGTACCACATATCAGACACGACAATCACAGTCAGTGCGCTAATAACAGCAGCAGAGACAACAAACCCCATGAACCCTTCATCATCGCAGGGCTTAAAGCAAACCTCACAGTTATATCACTGAATATAAATGGACTTAACTCCCCTATAAAAAGACACAGACTTGCAGGGTGGATCAGAAAAATGGACCCTTCCATCTGCTGCCTTCAGGAAACACATTTTACTTCTAAAGACAGAAATCTTCTTAGAGTAAAAGGATGGAAAACAGTTTATCAGGCATGTGGAAGTTAAAAGGAAGAGGGTGTGGCTACATTAATCTCTAACAAAATAGACTTTACACCAAAATCAATTAAAAAAGATAATGATGGTCACTTCTTACTCATCAAAGGAATAATCCAGCAGGAAGATATCACCATCATTAACATATAGGCACCAAATTCGGGTGCAACACAGTTCATAAAAGAAACCCTACTCAAAAATAAAGCAGAAATAGACTCTAATTCCATCATAGTATGAGACTTTAATACACCTCTATCAGCTCTAGACAGATCAACCAAACAGAAGATCATCGGGGACATAATGGAGCTTAATGACACCATTGACGAGCTGGGGATAACAGATATTTACAGAACGTTCTACCCCAAAGACACAGAATATACATTCTTCTCAGCAGCGCATGGGACTTTTTCTAAAATTGACCAAATCTTAAGTCACAAATCCTCCCTAAACAAATTCAGGAAGATGATGTAGTTCCTTACATCATATCAGACCATAGTGCACTAAAGGTAGAAGTTAACAGTGGAACAGGATCCAGAAAATACACAAAGTACTGGCGCCTGAATAATTCACTCCTAGAAAATGAATGGGTCATCCAAGAAATAAAACAGGAAATTCAGAATTTCCTGGTAATAAATGATGATGATAACACATCATATCAGAACTTATGTGACATAATGAAGGCAGTCCTGAGGGGAAAGTTCATCGCGCTAAATGCCTTCATATGAAAGACAGAGATAAAAAAGAGAGAGGTCTCAAATCAATCGCCTAACCACCCATCTAAGATCATTGGAACAAATGGATAAAGCTAACCCGAGGAGCTCAAGACGAAAAGAAATAATTAAAATCAGAGCTGAGATTAATGAATTGTAAATACAGAAAACAATTAAAAAATAGATAAATCAAAGAGTTGGTTCTTTGAAAAAGTTAATAAAATCGACAAAAACCTGGCCAATCTAATCAAACAAAGAAATGAGAAAGCCCAAATCAACAAAATCAGTAAAGACAATGGTGAGATCACAACAGATCCTGAAGACATTCGAAGAATCATCAGGTCATACTTCCAAAACTTCTATTTCACAAAATTATAGAACCTGGAAGAAATGGATAAGTATTTGGACACCTACCAACTGCCAAAGCTTAACCCAGAGCAGAAAAAGGACTAAATAAACCTATCACATCTGCTGAGATTGAAGATGTAATAAAAAACCTTCCCAAAAGGAAAAGCCCAGATGGTTTCTCAGCTGAATTCTACCAAGCCTTCATCACAGAGCTAAAACCACTCTTTTGAAGCTGTTAGAAGCATAGAAAAAGAGGGAAGGCTACCAAACACCTTCTATGAAGCTACCATTGCCCTAATCCCCAAACCAGGCAAAGATGCAACAAGAAAAGAGAACTATAGACCCATATCTCTGATGAACTTAGATGCAAAAATCCTGAACAGTCTGAGCAAACCGGATACAATGTTACATCAAAAATATTATCCACCCTGACCAAGTTGGCTTTATCCCAGAGATGCAGGGATGGTTCAACATACGCAAGTCGATAAATGTAATACATCACATTAATCGGCTCAAACACAAAAATCACATGGTTATCTCAATAGATGCGGAGAAGGCTTTTGACAAAATTCAACACCTCTTCATGTTCAAAGCTCTTGAAAGAATAGGCATAGATGGCCTATTCCTCAGCTTAATAAAGACAATTTTGAAAACTCCTAAAGCACAGATCATTCTCAATGGGGAACAACTCAAGGAGTTCCCACTCAATTCAGGAACAATACAAGGCTGCCCACTCTCACCACTGCTCTTTAACATAGTGCTTGAAGTTCTAGCCCAAGCGATTAGACAAGAGAAGGGCATAAAAGGGATACAAATCAGAAAGGAAGAAATTAAACTATCCCTCTTTGCAGATTACATGATCCTTTATATATCAGACTCAAAGAATAGTATCAGTAACCTCTTGAAGGTGATTAATGCCTTCATCAATGTGGCAGGATACAAAATCAACACACAAAAATCAGTAGCCTTTCTATATGCAGAAGACAAACAGACAGAAAAAAAAGGCATCAGAGAGACTGTCCTGTTTTCTATAGCCTCAAAGAAAATCAAATACCTTGGAATATCACTAACCAAGGTTGTAAAGGACTTATATAAGGAAAATATTGAAACACTCAAGACGGAAATAGATGAGGATGTGAGAAGATGGAAAGATACTGCATGCTCATGGATAGGGAGAATCAATATAGTAAAAAATGGCAATCCTGCCAAAAGCGATTTACAGATTCAATGCTATGCCGATAAAAATCCCAACCTCTTTCTTCACAGACATAGAAAAAATAATCTCTAAATTTATTTGGAAGGGCAAAAGACCTCGGATAGCCAAAACTATTCTAAGTAAAAAAAATCCTACTCAGGAGGTATCACCATGACTGACTTCAAAACATACTACAAAGCCATAGTAACGAAAACAGTATGGTACTGTCATAAAAACAGAAAGACAGATCAATGGAACAGAATTGAAGACCCAGATTTAAATGGAAGTAACTTCAGTTATTTGGTCTTTGACAAGGGGTCCAACAATGTATGCTGGGCCAAAGATAGCATCTTCAACAAATGGTGTTGGAGGAACTGGATAAACATGTGTAAAAAATTAAAATAGATCCACTCCTTTCACCGTGCACAAAAAATAAGCTCCAAGTTGATCAGAGACCTTAATATAAATCTGGTAACCGTGAACACCCTGGAAGAAAAAATAGGAGGAACTCTACATGAAATAGGAGTTGGAAAAAATTTCCTGAGCAAATCTCCAACAGCCCAGGAAATACAACAAACACTTAACCAATGGGACCTGATCAGGCTCAGAAGCTTCTGTACAGACAAACAAACCATACTCAGAGCCAATAGACCCCCTTCAAACTGGGAA
>PVHP010038993.1:0-16601 GCA_004024765.1 Zapus hudsonius | reverse complement strand
ACACACACACACACACACACACACACACACACACACACACACACACACACACACACCAAAAAAAAAAACAAAACCCTGCCTACTGCTTGTATAATTCATAACCCCCTATCTCATAGACGGTTCCAGCAATCCCACTGAGGAAGGCTCTCAGCTGGTTGGGCACAGGGAAGAGGGAAATGGGAATACCCGCTCAAGACTTTCTCATACAATATATCTAATTATTAACAATAAGTTAAAAAAACAAAACAAAACACAGGGCAAGCCAGGAGAGACAACTAATGACACATCCAAAAATTTAAAAGATACAAAACCTATCAACTTAGAATCCTATTATCTGGTAAAAATATTCAACAATGAGGGTAAAATAAAGCATTTTTTTTGATATGTTAAAAAAAAAAAAGGTACCAAAGCAGAAATGTAGAAGCTGCTAAGAGCTCAACACTAAGGTAGACTTAAAACTCACCAGTACCAAGCCAGGTGTGGTGGCGCACACCTTTAATCCCAGCACTCGGGGAGGCAGAGGTAGGAGGATCACCATGAGTTCAAGGCCAGCCTGAGACTACATAGTGAATTCCAGGTCAGCCTGGGCTAGTGAGAGACCCTACCCCTCAAAAAAAAAAAAAAAAAAAAAAAAAAAAAAAAAAAAAAAACCTCACCCACCATGGTTCAAAGAACTCTGCAGAAGAGGCGGCAGAAAGACTGTAAGAGCCCTCGATCCCATGGAGATACCAGCAATCCTACTGAGGAGGGACCACATCGGAATGGGGGTGGGGAGGAGGGAAATAATGATATCAACAACATGACTTGTTCATACAAAATATTTTATTATTTAAAAAATAATAATAATATGGGCTGGAGGGATGGATCAGAGGTTAAGGCACTTGCTTCCAGTGCCTAAGGCCCCCAGTTCAATTCCCCAGTACCCACATGGGCCAGAGCCACAAGGTGGTGACCCTGGTGCACTCTCTCTCACTCTCTCTTTCTCTCTCTCTGCTTGAAAATGAATAAATAAAATATAAAAAAAAAATAATAATAATAATAATAATAAAATGAAGTGGAATAAAGACCCCTCAATAATGAGGTTTTCCCTTTATCAGTCACCATGGTTGAGAGTACAGGTGGTAGCTATGAAATGTGGGAAAAGGAGCAGGAAGAGATTTTTTAAGCTCTCCAATTAAATATCTGTTACTCATGTAGAGATCATAAGAGATACCCATAACTCCCACTCTGTTCCTAAATAGAATGGGAAATGCCACATTCTTGAAAAGCCTGACCAGAAGTGTGCTCTTCCAAATTCCTAACCTGCAACCCTAGCCACCAGTGTGAATGCATCTGGAGACAGGGTTGTTAGGAGGTAAAGATGGTTAATTGAGGCCGTCAGGGTGGGTTCTAACATGATTGTACTGTACTTTTTTAAGAACTGGGAGAGAAGGCTCTCTTCCAGAAAACCACTTTTGATGGCACCTTGATTTTGGTCTTCCAGCTCCAGAACTATGAGGAAATGTCTACTGTTTAAGTCATTAGGTCTGTGTGCTTTGTTAAGACAGCCTAAGCAAATTATAACAAACTACAGTAAGTCAGCTTTTAACTTGGAGGCCTGGGTCACCCTCCAACAACAGAACATACTCAGGGAGCAACAGATGAAAATCAGGGTGTTACAAGCGTCAGCCAGAAGACAGGTTGCAATAACATGAGGGGCTTCTTTCCTGGACAGACCTGACAGGAGAGAGGACAGCAGCAGCCTTGGGCAATAGGCAGGCGGCAGAGCTAAGAAGCCCCAGATGAAGCTGTATAGGAGCCCATCATTCTGGGTAGAGGCTGTAGTTGAGGGGATAGTGGCTTCTTTTCCTGCTCTATCCTACTCCATCCCAGCTTCTGCTCAGGGAAGAACTGTGGATTACAGATTCCCTGTGATCTTCAGGTTAGCCTTTTTTGTTTTTCTTCTTCATCAGGTTAGCCTTTAAAAACTAGTGTCTCTGTCCTCCAAACAGTTGTTTCTGTGGGGTCAGAAGGGCCACTGGAGGGCTGGAGAGATGGCTCAGCAGTGAAGGCACTTGCCTCCAGTGCCTAAGGCCCCAGGGTTCAATTCCCCAGGACCCACATATGCCAGACCCACAAGGTGGTGGTCTGGTTTGTTCTCTCTCTCTCTCTCTCTCTCTCTCTCTCTCTCTCTCTCTCTCTCTCTCTCTCTCTCTCTGCTTGAAAATGAATAAATAAAATATTTAAAAAAAAAAAAGAAGGGCCACTGGAGACAAAGAGTGAGAGAAGGCTAATAAAAGGCAAATAACCAGACGTCAACTTCAGGGACTTCCAGAAACAGTTATCACTATAGTTTTTGATGAGCAAATCCTGGCTACATTAGGCACTATGTGAAGCCAGCTGCCAAGAAGCTTCTGATTTACAAACTTGTCAAGATTTATTGACAGGTTGCAATATCATGTGGGACCTGCCAAATCCCTCCTCTGTAATTCTTGCTACCCATGGCTGGTTAGTGACAACAAACTGTTCACACTAAATCTACAACAAACTATGGATGGCAGGATCAGGAACTTATCTCAGAAAAGAAGCCACCAGAGGGGCTAGGGACTGTGCCAGGACTGTTAACATGAGGCTTGTGGCCAAAGGCCCATCATACATTTCATCCAGACAGCAAGTACCATCAGCTGAGAACTGGGTTCTGAGCTAACGGCTGAAGAAGACAAGTGCCAAACCAAACAGCTATGTATAATGGCCCATACCTAGTCCTAATACTTAGAAGGCTGAGGCAGGAGGATCTTCAGTTTGAGCATGGCCTATGCTACATAATGAGTTTTGGGCTTTGACTGCTTATAAGCAGGTCTAACTCTAACCCTGATTTGTTCTACACTTGTGACCTGGAAGCCTAACAATAGCAGGTCCTGGACTTGATTTGAATTCTTGGAACTATTCACAGGAACAGAAATGAAGACACCTTCTCTGGAGACTGAAACTTATTCTGCAGTACCCATCATGTCACTGATTTCTGACTTTAAGCTAAATAATGAGCCCAACCATCTCCTTCCTTCTTGGGTCTTAGTAAGGAGATGAAGAATGAAGCACTGTTTGTTCTAAGTTCTTCCCAGGAGATAGATAAACAAAGAGATGAAGATTTGAAGGACAATGAAAGGCAGCTTTTCAAATGAACTTGACACCTGGCTTCCTTCAGCAAGATCTGTAAACTGTACTTGTGGGTGTGGTGAAGCACTCCCTCACTCCTGGAACCATCATAGGCTTCCTTGGTGGTCCCAATGCTCTCTCCACACAAACCTGTGTCTCTGAACTTTGCAAATTCTAGGTGATAGTCCCTCTGATTGTTTGAGACAGGGTCCATATAGCCAAGTATAGTCTTGAATTCCAGATCCTTCTGCCTCTACCTCCTCAGTGTTGAGAATATAGGTGTGTCACCATATCAATCTCAAATATTCTTTTTGAGAAAATTTTCCTTCATCTGTCAGTGTCAGGACTGCCTTTATATTGTTTCCAGGAAGACTAGCATTTACTTGCACGATCTCTGTGGTGAGGGAAAAAGCTGGCATCTGGCTCTCCCAGCTAGTCTTTAGGATGCCATCTCTTTGATAGGCCTGGCTCCCCTTTTCATTCAGAGGTGTGCCTTTCCCTCCTCAGGCAATGTCATTTAATTATAATCACTGTTCACACTGGTAGAATACTCTGAAGGGGAAGAGCTAGGGCTTTATCAGGTGCCAGATGCAACACACTCAGCCTACTCTTATGCTAAGAGTCTCTCCATTTGCCTTCTGAGAGGACTGTGAGAAGCAAGCAGTGGTCTTCCAGTCCTTCATTTACAGCAGGGACCCATTAAACTAAAGGAAGCAAGCACTCCCTCAAATCAATCTGCTCCTTCACACCCACTGTAGGAATCAATTGAGGGTGGGTGGCTGGACTAATGGTCAGCCTGAGGCAAGGCAGCAGCTTGGGTGAGGGGGGATGACTGGGCTATTAGCCACTGTGTGTGACAGCTTGGTATATGAATTTAAGGGACAGTTCATCTTCTCACTTGTCCTGAGTGCCTCCCCAGGATGGAGTGTTCTCTAAAGCCTTTTTTTACTGTCAAGTAAGGCCGTTCCCAATCTTTGTGCTTGGCAAGAGTGCTGAGATGGAGACAATGAAAGAGAATCAAGAGCAGCACTGACAGCACAAAACACAGGGCAGCTGGTGGCGCCTGGACAAAGGCGGACAACCACCTGTTTCAGGGGAGGGCTGCAATCTTGGCCCAGCTGGCAGGCTGGATTCTGTGCCCTTGGGAAAGGGTGTGCCAGGGAGTTACGTCACCCAGGGACAAGCAGAAAGCCTTAGGCAACTGCCTAGGAAGCAGACAGCCACCCTAAGCTTCTACTTGTTCTTATTCTCAGCTGGAGGCCTATAGTCAATACACACACACACATATATATTTTTGGTTTTTTGAGGTAGGAAGCAGACAGCCACCCTAAGCTCCTACTTGTTCTTATTCTCAGCTGGAGGCCTATAGTCAATACACACATACACACATACACACACACACACACACACACACACACACACACACACACACACACATATTTTTTTGGTTTTTTGAGGTAGGGTCTCACTCTAACCTAGGCTGACCTGGAATTCACTATGTAGTCTCAGGGTGGGCTCAAACTCATGGTGATCCTCCTTCCTCTGCCTCCCAAGTGCTGGGATTAAAGGCATGCGCCACCACGCCCAGCTCCCTATTTGAGGGTTGTTTTTTTTGTTTTGTTTTGTTTTTTGAGGTAGGGTCTCGCTCTAGTCCAGGCTGACCTGGAATTCACTGTGTAGTCTCAGGCTGGCCTTGAACTCATGGCAATCCTCCTACCTCTGCCTCCCAAATGCTGGGATTAAAGGCGTGCGCCACCATGCCCAGCTTCTATTTGAGGTTTTTTTTTTTAATATTTTATTTATTCATTTTCAAGCACAGAGAGAGAAAGAGAGAGAGAGAGAGAGAGAGAGAGAGAGAGAGAGAGAGAGAGAGAGAGAGAGCGCGCACCAGGGCCACCACCTTGTGGGTCTGGCTTATGTGGGTCCTGGGGAATTGAACCCGGAGCCTTAGGCAATGGAGGCAAGTGCCTTAACCGCTGAGCCATCTCTCCAGCCCTATTTGAGGTTTTTAAGGAGTCAGAATCATGTATGTGTTCTTATGGTATCTTGTTCTTCAGAAGACAGTACACTGCTTTCATAAGAATTTTAAAGGGGGGGTTGGGGATTTAGCTCAGTGGATGAGTGCTTGCCTAGCAAGCACAAGGCCCTGGGTTTGGTCCTCAGCACCACAAAAAAAAAAAAAAAAAAAAAAAAAGAATTTTAAAGGGGTTTGTTTTGCTTTTTGGATTTTTTTTTCCCGAGGTAGGGTCTCATTGTAGCCCAGGTTGATCTGGCACTATGTAGTCCCATGCCGGTCTTGAATTTACAGTAATCCTCCTAACTCTGCCTCCCAAATGCTGGGATTAAAGGCATGTGCCACCATGCCCAGATGCGTTCTGGGTTTTTGAGATAAGGTCTGTGTAGGACAAAATAGCTTCAAACTCAAGACACTCCTCCTGCTTCAGCCTAAGTGCTAGATTACTGGCATACAGCCACACCCTGCTTTAAAGGGGTGTCTGACAGAAAAATGATTAAGTGCCACCTATAGGAAAGAGACCTAGATTGACAAATGGAGAGGACTTGGATGAGTATTAACTTCCTTACTTTGCCTAAAACAAAAACAATCAAAAACAGAACAAAGCAGGGCATGGGGGTGTACACCTTTAACCCCAGCACTTTGGAGGCAGAGGTAGAAGGATCAATGAGAGTTCAAGTCCACTCTGAGACTACATACTGAATTATTCTAGGTCAGCCTTGGCTAGAGTGAGACCCTTTCTTGAAATACCAAAATAAAAAATAAAAAATAAAAAATAAGCTGGGCGTGTTGGCACAAGCCTTTGATCCCAACACTCAGGAGGCAGAGGTAGTAGGATCTCTATGAGTTCAAGGCCATTTTGAGATTACAGAGTGGTCAGCCTGGGCTAGAGTGAGACTATCTCAAAAAAAATTAAATTAAGTAAATCAGGAAAACTTTGAGTAACTTAGGATAAAGTCACATTCGTGTCAAATTATATGGGCTAAGTTTCCAGACTAAAAGAATCAGGAGAAGAAAAAAAAAGAAAAGATGATCTAAATCGGATGCCTTTAATCCCAGCACTTGGGAGACAGAAGTAGACAGATCACTGTGAGTATGAGAACACCATGAGACTACAAAGTAAATTCCAGATCAGCCTGGGCTAGAGCAAGACCCTACCTCGAAAAACAAAACAACAACAAAAGAAGATGACTTAATTTAACTCAACTTGGTCTGTGATGATACTGTTTATGGAAAGCTCCTGGTGGCTAAGAGACAGCCCAGGATGGCTTAGGCCTACTGAGACTGATACTGAAGACAACATATGGGGAGAAAAAAGAAAAGAGAGGCCCAAGCCAGCTTCATGTTTGGCTGAGGAATCTGTGACTCATACCAAGTATGTGGGCTGGGGTTTCAGATGTGAAACCTAAGTTGGGGGTGGGGGGGGCTGGGGACCCAACAAACTGGGTTAAAAATCTGCTTCCAGGAGGGCAGATTACTTTGGAATGGAAGAGGCTGGTACTTTGCCTAAGACAGAGTGGTGAGTACCACAAATAAGACTGTGAAGAAAGATCTCAGATCTCTGAGAAACAGGAAAAGAGAGGCATGTAACTCTAGCGCTGGTATTAAGTGAAATTATGATCCAGAATTCTGCACCACCTTTGGAAAAGATGTCTCCTGGATTCCTCTTAAGAATTCCCCAGGAGAGGAAGAGATAAAAATAAGCAGCTTCATGCTGTCTGGGGAAGAGAAATATTTGCGAGTTCACATTGCTCCTGGACCAATGGACAGCCCAGGGGAAAGGCAGAAGTGAAAGCCCAGCAACCAGCTAAAAGTTAGCCATAAAAAAAGGTACTCTAGGGGCTGGAGAGACAGCTCAGCAGTTAAGGCACTTGCCTCCAGTGCCTAAGGCCCTGGGTTCAATTCCCCAGTACCCACATAAGCCAGACCCACAAGGTGGTGGCCCTGGTGCACTGTGCACTCTGTTATCTCTCTCTCTCTCTCTCTCTCTCTCTCTCTCTCTCTCTCTCTCTCTCTCTCTCTCTCTCTCTGTATCTCTCTGCTTGAAAATGAATAAATATAATATTTTTTTTTTAAAAAGGTACTCTATGCTGTGGAAAGACACAAGGAAGTATTGTAACATACTCTCTGGAAACAGATCCTGAGGAGCAAGTGACTGGCAGAACAAGGTCAGATTGGGTCAGGCTTAAATAGCAGCCTTTCTTTGGGAGGGGTTCCAAAATTTCAAATTCAAGGAGCTCTACTTCTCTTTCCCCAGTACACTGCTCTAACTCAAGTGACAGGGTCATTACTACTTAACTACAGAATACAAGGACTGATCTAAATACATACTGAGCCCACGTAAAACCAGATACGCCAAGGGCCATAAGCATCTGGAATTCATTTGTAGTGGCAAGAGGCCCTGTCATGACCATACTCTCCCTCTCTGTCTCTCTCTCAAATAAATAAAAAGATTTTTAAATACATACTGAGAGAAACTACCAAGACCCCTATCTAAGGGCAATGTGGGTAGAGTGCTTGCTTAATAAATATGAAGCCCCCCTTTTTTTTTGGGGGGGGGGTTTCAAGGTAGGGTCTCACTCTAGCCCAGGCTGACCTGGAATTCACTATGTAGTCTCAGGGTGGCCTTGAACTCACAGCCATCCTCCTACCTCTGCCTCCCGAGTGCTGGGATTAAAGGTGTGCGCCACCACGCCCGGCTATGAAGCCCCGTTTTTAATCCTCAGCATGGCATAAACAAGGCATGTGGGGCATCCCTGTAATCTCAGCACTCAGAAGGTGGAGGCAGAAAGATTAGATGTTCAAGGTCATCCCTGGCTACTTAGTGAGTTGAGGCCAGCCTGGGATACATGAGAACCTGTCTCTAGAAAATAAAAAAATACAAAGGCAACCTGCACACTCCCAAAGGCCAGAGACATATGGAATGAGTTACAGCTTGTGCTTTGATCTGCAGAACATCCTAGGAGAACACAGGACCAGGTGAAGGACGGTAGTAGGGCAGCCTGGAGTGGTAGTCAGCTGGAACCTCACACAGTAATCAACTTGTTCTGTAGTGAAGCACAGAGCTTCTCACTCCCCACCTGGCTGCATTTAGAACTGATGATCAACCAAGCTGATTCCCAGGGTCTTCAGTGAATCAGTGCCTATATAGATCTCTAGTCTCCAAAAAGCCAGAGGAAGGGGAGGGTGTTAAAAGGACAGAAGTGCTTTGGCTCCCTGGGCCCGTCTATTCCTTATTTCAAGGCCAGATAATAATCACTGTGACTTTAAATTGAACTTTTTTTTTTTTACAGTTTTAAATCAGTTTTTTTTTTCATTTATTCATTTTCAAGCAGAGAGATAGAGTGAGAGAAAGAGGAGAGAAGAGAGCGCACCAGGGCCACCACCTTGTGGGTCTGGCTTATGTGGGTCCTGGGGAATTGAACTGGGGGCCTCAGGCACTGGAGCCAAGCGCCTTAACTGCTGAGCCATCTCTCCAGCCCTAAATTGAACTTTTAACTCTGCTTTCACTATTATGAGCTAGAGCTTCAAACAAAAAGAGAAATAGGCAAGACACAGAGACAGGCTGTTAGAGATCAGTGGCTTGACAAATTAGGGTTTTAACAAGACTATTTCTAATTTTATTTTTTACATTAATACCTACTGCATTTACATAAACTCAAGACCACCTGTTGATTTTTCAAAAAAGGTTTAAAAGGAATCTTAAATATTTAATCTTTTGTTCTCTTTCCTGAAGGGACTTTGCTATCACTAGGAAACCAGAGAACAAAAAACAAGAAAGGAAAATTAAATATTATTTAGATTTAAGAAAATACAATCACTAGTCTTTCCCCCCATACTAGAGACTGAATATAAGATCTTACATATGCTAGGCCAGTGCTCTACCACTGATCCAGATTCATAGCCCTTTTTTTTTGTTTGTTTGTTTTTTTGAGGTAGGGTCTCACTCTAGCCCAGGCTGACCTGGAATTCACTATGTAGTCTCAAGGTGACCTTGAACTCAAGGCGATCTTCCTACCTCTGCCTCCCGAGTGCTGGGATTAAAGAAGTGCGCCACCACACCTGGCTTCATAGCCCTTTTTATTTTGAGACAGGGTCTCACCATATACTATATACTATATACCATATACCATACTAGGCTGGCCTCAAACTCATAATCCTTCTGTCCTGGCCTTCCAAGTAGCTGGGATTACAGTTACTAAAGCAATCTTTTAAGAATATCATCTGAAATGGAGAGCTAACTCTACCCTGATGGAAGAAGGCCCTGCAAGGAGCCTATGAAGACAGCAGGCTCTCCCTGTCTGTCATTTCTTGGTTAAGATAGAGTCTCATTATGTTGCTTAGCTTTGTCTTGAGCTTGATCCTTCTGTCACCTCTTTGAAGATGCTAAGATTGATACCTCCATCAGCTCCATGGCCCCACCCTGGCTGGTCAGGCCCACAGATGAACACTGCTTAGTTCAGGTCTTCACTGTTCACCCCCACCCCTTGAGCAACTCACTCTGGCCGGCAGATCACCAGGTCTCCTTTGTTAGTGCCATAGGCCAGGCCAAGTCCTGGCTCAGGTAGCCAACGGGCAGAATTGATGCTGACATGTCTCCGCTGGTCAGCAGGCATGGGGTAAAGGACGTTGAAAACTCTCTGGGCAGGAGAGAAAGAAGGAAGAAAATGGGAGGAGAAAGTTTGTTACCAAAAATAACAAGATCAAGAGAGAAACATTAACCACAGGTAGGAGACTTAAGGATGGGAATAGGGTGACTCAATCTATGTCTGAGAACTTAGAGGAACAGGAGAGTAGGACCCTCATTTTCAGGAGAGCTAGGTCTCTTTCAGGAAATACTAGGGCATGTAGTCTCAGAGTCTCTTAGCACTCTTCACCTCACTGACATCAGGCCCAGAAGGGCTCTATCTAGATCCTGCCACACTAGGAAGAACTGTCCATAACTTTCCTCTGACCAGAACAACCAGGGAGAGGCAGCCTGGGCTGGTAGTCCTGTTACCAAGGAAACCCCAGAGCTCTCAAGCAATGGGGAACTGGAGGTGACAGGGAGGTGGTGGAAGGGGGTGATATAATCAGAGAACATTCCTAATTCATCTAATTAAAAGCACTGTTAGGGCTGGAGAGATGGCTCAGCGGTTAAGGCACTTGCCTCCAGTGCCTAAGGCCCTGGGTTCAATTCCCAGGACCCACATAAGCCAGACCCACAAGGTGGTGGCCCTGGTGTGCTCGCTCGCGCTCTCTCTCTCTCTCTCTCTCTCTCTCTCTCTCACTCTCTCTCTGCTTGAAAATGAATAAAATATTTAAAAAAAAAAGCACTGTTAAAACTGCTATTGTTAAGGAAACCTAACTGGTATTCAGATGAGTGAGCAGGGCAGAGGGGAATCTTGAATCCACAGGTACATAAACTAGACTTCCTTCTAGCTTATTTAAATCACCATTAAATTGATCTCCATTTCTTTTTTAATTTTTTATAACATTTATTTATTTGCTTGCAAGCAGAAAGAGACAGAGAGAAAATGGGTGTGCCAGGGCCTCTAGCCAACTGCAAACAAACTCCAGATGCATGCACTACTTTGTGCATCTGGCTTTACATGGGTACTGGGGAACTGAACTCGGGTCATTAGATTTTTTGTAGTTTGCAGGTGAGTACTTTAACCACTGAACCATCTCTCCAGCCCTTTTTAAAAATTTTTTATTTATGGAGAGAGAGCGTGCACACCGGGGTCTCTTGTCCCTACAAACTCCAGAAGCATGTACCACTTTGTGCATCTGGCATTATGTGGGTACTGGGGATTCAAACCTCTACCAGCAGTCTTTGCAAGCAAGCACCTATAACTGCTGAGCCATCTCCCCAGCCCCAATCTCCATTTCTCAAAGGGAGAGATTCTCCTTTTAGTAATCTTTGCCCACCTTCCCAAACTACTTTGTCCTGAGGGGAGCCTGGCTGTGTCAAGAGTCTGAACTGAGAAGAAAGCTAGCCACAGGTCTCTGTGGCCACTGACCTGAAAATCATTTCAGAAACACATTCAATTGAGATTCAGGCAGGCCAGTAGAGGTATGATAGGTAAGGAATTTCTCTTTGGCTTGAGTTTGAGTCCTGACATATAACAACTTTCTAGATCTCAGTTTAAAAGCACTGATATTTGGGCTGGAGAGATGGAATTCATTTGCAGCAGCTGGAGACCCTGGAGCACCTATTCTTTCTCTCTGCTGGGTATGGTGGCGTGCTTTTTTTTTTTTTTTTTTTTTGGTTTTTCGAAGTAGGGTCTCGCTCTAGTCCAGGCTGACCTGGAATTCATTCGCTATGTAGTCTCGGGGTGGGCTTGAACTCACAGCGATCCTCCTACCTCTGCTTCCCGAGTGCTGGGAGTAAAGGCGTGGCGTCACCACAACCGACTGGTGGCATGCTTTTAATCCTAGAGTTTGTGAGGCAGAGGTAGTAAGATTGCTGTGAATTCCGGGCCAGCCTGAAACTAATTCCTGGTCAGCCTGGGCTAAAACAAGACCCTACCTTGAAAGAAAAAAGCATGACATTCAAACAAGGAGATTAAAAGATGCAGGACACAAAATGAGTTAGTACGAGCTTATAAATGGTAACTGCTGCTACCAGAAACCTGCTCTGGGGTCTCAAAAAGTCCTGTGAACAGGACACAAGGCTGATAATATATAAACTGAAATTTTATACCCTTTCTAAGTTCCCAAGTTTTTAATCTGTAAAATAGGATGAATTCCATCTGCTTCTATTTGACCCTAAAACTGATAGAAGAAAGAAAAACAAGAGTAAATAAATGTGAATGTGACTTACAACACGAAATTCTGGGCTGGAGAGATGGCTCAGCAGTTAAGACGGTTGCATCCAGAGCCTGAAGACCAGGGTTCAATTCCCCAGTACCCACATTAAGGTAGATGTACAAAGTGGCACATGTGTCTGGAGATCCTTTGCAGTAGCTGGGAACCTTGGTGTGCCCCCCCCCCACTCAACTCTCTCTGTATCTCTCTGCTTACAAATAAATAAAATATTTAAAAAAAGAAAACAATTCAATAAATTTAGGATGATGATGATGTGTGTGCGTATGAGAGAGAAATTTTTTAAAAATATTTTATTTATTCATTTTCAAGCAGAGATACAGAGAGAGAGAGAGAGAGAGAATGAGAGAGTACGAGAGAGCACCAGGGCCATCACCTTGTGGGTCTGGCATATATGGGTCCTGGGGAATTGAACCCGGGGCCTTAGGCACTGGAGGCAAGTGCCTTAACCGCTGAGCCATCTCTCCAGCCCAAGAGAGAGAAATTTGAGGCAGGCTCTTTCTATGTTGCCCAGGCTAACCTTGAATTTATGGACTCAAATGATCCTTCTGAATCAACCATTTCCAGCTTAATAACTAATTACATTTCTGATTATGCTAATGAGACACTAAAAAGAGAAAACAAAATGAAAGTATGAAGAAGTAAAAAGTGGGGCTGGGGAGATGATTCAGCAGTTAAATGTGCTTGCTTACGAAACCTGTCAGCCCAGGTTCAATTCCCCAGTACATGAATAAAGTACAAAGTGGTACATGTGTCTGAAGTTTGTTTGCAGTGGTAAGAGGCCCTGACACATCCACTCATTCTCATTCTCTCTTTTTGTTTAAAAAAAAAAAAATTGGAGGCCAGACGTGGTGGCCCATGCCTTTAATCCCAGCACTCAGGAGGCAGAGGTAGGAGGATTGCCCTGAGTTCAAGGCCACCCTGAGACTACAGAGTGAATTCCAGGTCAGCCTGGGCTAGAGTGAGACCCTACTTCAAAAACCAAAACAAAAAAAAAAAAAAAAGGAGAAAAAAAAAGAAGGGGCTGGAAAGATTGCTCAGTGGTTAAGGCTTTTGCCTGCAAAGCCTAACAGCCCATGTTCAACTCTCCAGTACCCATGTAAAGGTTGGAGGCCCTGGCATACCCATTCTCTCCAGGTCAGCCTGGGCTAGAGTGAAACTCTACCTCAAAAATCCACAGTTTGGGCTGGAGTGATGGCTTAACGGTTAAGGCACTTGCCTATAAAACCTAACAATGTGAGTTCAATACCCCCAGTGCTCACATAAAGCCAGATGCACAGATCTGGTGCATGCATCTGGAGTTGGTTTGCAGTGGCTTGAGGCCCTGGTGTGCCCTTTCTCTCTCTATTGATTTCTCTTCTCTCTCACCTTGCAAATAAATAAATAAAAATATTTTTTAAAATCCATAGTTTGGTCTAAGAAAAAGCCCAAAGATGCTAGGCATGGTAGCTCACATCTTTAATTCCAGCACATGGGAAGCAGAAGGATCATTAGAAGTTTGAGGCCAGCCTGGACTACAAGCCTGTCTCAAGGGAAGAAAGAACATAATAGATTTTATGAACCTTAGTCCCAATCACTGAAAATGTGGTTGCTTGACTTGTGAATACTCTCCTCATCAAAAAAACACATTTGGGGCTGGAGAGATGCCTCAGCGGTTAAGGCACTTACCTCTAGTGCCTAAGGCCCCGGGTTCAATTCCCCAGTACCCACATAAGCCAGACCCACAAGGTGGTGGCCCTGGTGCACACTCTCTCTCAATCTCTCTCCTCTCCCATCTTTGCTTGAAAATGAATAATAATAATAATAATAGGGCTGAAGAGATGGCTTAGCAGTTAAGGCATTTGTCTGCAATGCAGAAGGACCCGAGTTTGATTCCCCAGTGCCCATATAAAGCCAGATGCACAAGAGGACGTATGTGTCTGGAATTCGTGCTGTGCCCATTCTCTCTCCCTCTCCCTCTCTCTCTCTCTCTCTGCCTGTCTGTCTAATAAATAAATAAAATATATTTTAAAAAAAAGAAGAAAAAATAATTTAAAAAAAAAACACATTTGGCTTAGGAGGCAAAGGTAGGAGGGTTGCTGTGAGTTCGAGGCCAGGCTGGGACTACAGAGTGAGTTCTACATTGGGCTATAGTGAAACCCTACCTCCAAAAAAAAAACAAAGAAAGAAAACCACCACACATTTGGCAGGAACCTTGAACAAATTCACAGAATTCATAGCTACTGCTTGGCACTTGGCCTCAATACCATTCCTTCCTCTTTGCTCCTAATCAACTTTTTTCCTTTAAATCATAAATGCAGTGTGGTGCCTTTATCCTTTCTCTGATCATTAGATAATCAATGGTGTCCTGTCTGGTCTAAAAACTCCATGGTTAAATGCAAACAGGGTAACTTGGCTGTGATCACACATATGTGACCAGGAGCCCTTGATTAATTTTATTTTCTTCACCTAGAGTTAAGGAGGGATGAGTGTTAATTTTAATGGAGAGAGCCCTATGGTTGGGCTGTGAAACTCTGTATGAGCAGGTAAAGAAGGAACATGAGCTCAAGGCTATCTGGGCTACAGAGCACAACACTGCCTTAAAAAAAAAAAAAAAAAAGCCAGGGGTGGTGACACATGCCTTTAATCCCAGCACATCTTAATAGCAATTTAATAATATTGCCCCTCCCCAACCCATCACCTTTTTTCTGATTCTGAGAATTAACCACCTAGGATTACTCAAATACTCAAAAAGCACTCTACCACTGAATTACAGACCCAGCCCAGTAAAACCTTTTGAGTTTCCTTAGTCTCAAGGTCTTGATTTAACATATATGAAGGGGACATAATAAATTTTCTTGACCAAAAAGAACAGAATGTGGTATAAACACCACTCCCCTAGGACAACATGGGGAAAGAAATCATCAGAGCAGTACAACTATGTCATGGAAAATTCTCCTTAACTAATGGCTCTGTCTGCAGTTCTAACATTTTTAATTTTGCATCTGCCCCCCCCTTCCCTGACAAATCACATCAGAGACACCTCTAACTTCTTTTCTGCCCTCCCTTTTCTACGCTGTTCTGGAAAAGGAACTTTCTGAGGATAGATGCTTTGTACCACATCTCAGAAGTCAACTTTAAGATAATTGCAGAGGAAGCAGCTTTTAATCAACTGACAGGCAGCTTTAAGAAAATTAATGAGGAAAGAATCTTAGGAAGGAGTAAATCACTTCTGACAACAAAGCTGTCTCATTTTTTGTCCCAATCTCCCCTTGAAGAAATAGTACCCATACAGGATATAAAAATAATGCAACTTTATTTCTGGTACTTGCCTCCCCCAAGATTGGGAATAGGCTCAGTTCCCTGGGACTTCTGAATACTTCTTTATTGATTCAGATTCTGGGTCACTTTTGAAAATCAAACTTTAAGAATTTAGTATATATGCACGCCTTTAATTCCAGCACTCAGGAAGAAGAGGTAGGAGGATCACCATGATGAGTTCAAGGCCACCCTGAAACTATATAGTGAATTCCAGGTCAGCCTGGACTAGAGCGAGACCCTTCCTCGAAAAACCAAAAAAAAAAAAAAAAAAAAAAAAAAAGAATTTAGTACATATGATTAGGATCATAACACAGGGGGAGGGCATTGTGATAAAGATTAGACTTGGAAAAATAAACCCAAGACAGTTCAGAAGAACCCACACATGTGCAGTTATATAAATGCTGGTCAGGGATGATGGCAATGGGTACCCAACTGGATCCAGGATCTAAACTACAATTTTAGTCACAGAAGATGAGCACTTGAGACACTAAACCTTTTCCCTGGGTCATCTTTTGTTGTTGTTTTTTTTTTTTTTAAAGACAGAGTCTCATGTAGCCCCAGCTAGTCTCTAACTGGCTATTCTCAGCCAAGGCTGGCTTTGTTCTCTTTTTAAAATATTGTTATTTGTGAGGAGAGAGGAAAAGGGGGGGGGAGAATGGGTACGTTACGGCATCTTGCCACTGCAAAGGAACTCCAGGTGCATGCACCATTGTGTGCATCTGGTGGTACATGGGTACTGGAAAATGAAACCTGGGCTAGCAGTCTTTGCAAGCAAACACTTTTAACTGTCAAACCATCTCTCCAACCCAGGCCTGTTCTCTTGATTCTCCTGCTTACCACCGAAGTTCTAGAATTTTAAGTGTGAGCTACCATGCCTGGTGCAGCCTAGTCCTTGAACTTCTCAGGGTACCATCATTAGGGTGCTAGCTAGCATGACCCTTTAAAAGTTTAGGATAACAGATACCCTTCAAGTTTACAATTTCTTGGAAATATCTGAAAGAATCTGAACAGGAACCATAGAAATAAATCAGGTAACAGTTTACCCAGAACAAAAAACAAAACTCTTGTAACACCAAGAAGGAAAGAGAGCCTGAGGATGCAGCTCAGAGATAGAGTGCTTTCTTAGCATGAGTGCAAGGTCTTAGGTCCAATTACCAATCACAAGTGAATACAATTTGACTATATAAAAAGCTTTTAGCCGGGCATGGTGGTGCATGCCTTTAATCCCAGCACTCAGGAGGCAGAGGTAGGAGGGTCGCTGTGAGTTCAAGGCCACCCTGAGACTACATAATGAATTCCAGGTCAGCCTGGACTAAAATGAGACCCTACCTCAAAAAAAAAAAAA